>PVJA010022643.1:0-33961 GCA_004027025.1 Myocastor coypus | reverse complement strand
AAGAAGAAGAAGAAGAAGAAGAAGAAGAAGAAGAAGAAGAAGAAGAAGAAGAAGAAGAAGAAGAAGAAGCAGCTTTTGATAATTCTTCCCTAACACAGATAATGACTAGATTTGTGATGTTTTTCTATTATACTATTTTCATTTAGATATAGACAAAATTTAAAAACTAAGAGCCCATAGTATAAAATGTAAGTTTACAATTTTTGCTTCATATTACTTGCATTTAAATACTATAAAACAGAAGCAGTTACAGACCTGCAAATTTCCATTTCATATTAAATATTAATTGTTATGGTGTCTGTAGGGTTTATAATGTGATAGACTCATAGAGATGAATATGATACAATCTAGGTAAGTAGCAGAAGTAATAACTTTTCTACAGCTTAATGTGGTATTATCAAACACCTGAGTCCCAAAGTAGAATTTCACCTGGCATCTGCCAAACACCTCTATGTCTGCTGATGAAAGCACTTGTTATACACACTTTTATACTAATTACGTTCTTGTATTTCATTTTATCAAGGCCATGGATCTAGTTCAGTAGCAAAAAATGCCTTCCTGGAAAGTGCAAAGTCCCGAGTTTGATTGCTGCTATCTTAAAAAAAAAAAAGAAAAAAAAAAAGAAAAAAAAAATCACTCCATTTTATCACCCTTGAACTATCTCCCCAGCTTTGGTTTATCATCCTAGCAAATGTTCCTTAATGACAATATTCTGTGTCTCTCAGCTTTCAAAAGCTGAAATTTCTGTTTCAATGCTATATTTTTTAAAAAATGCTATATTTTCTACTGCTATGCTCTTCTTTGTTAAAATCTATTGAAGAAACCAATGATTTGATGTTTTTTCTCACATTATTCAAAAAGCATGATTTGCATACTGACATAACCACCAGGAAGTTAGTTGAAAATTATTTATAGCTTTCGTTTACATTCTTTGCCTACAATCAAATCTGTTAAGACGTAGAGCCATTGTGTTTTACACTTAATATAAACTACAGTATGACGTGTGCTCCCTGTGTGTGTTTAAGGCTGACTTCTGGTCTTTGCAGTGCTCTTTCCATTTATAGAACCTGTCCTCATTTCTCTCTTCTGCACGTTCTTGAGGATACAGTCATTAAACCAAAAGTCCCCGCGTGTTTGCACATTGTTAATAGTTATCTTTGCCTTTTCTATCTGATGCTGAACATTTCTGCACCTAGAATCTCTAGTTCAATTTTTTTTTTAGAGTTTCTTAAAGAGATTGTTCTATTCCTCTTGTCATGGGCTGGGCATGTCAGCATTCTTATCATGATTTGATTTTCATTTTTTTCTTTGTCTGAGTACAGTAAACTTTCATCTTTTCCTTTTTCTTCTGTTTTTAAATCTTTGTTTCTCAAGTTTGCTAATCTTACTAAAATACATACACTGTTAATGAAGCCACAATGTTTTCAAACAGATGATGTATTCTTGTGACATGCAGCTTTGTTCATTTTAATCTCAAACATAATTTTCTTGAATTACAGATTATAGTGCAGGCTCCTTTCTGTTTGGTTTTAACAAAGATTCCGATTATCTGTAGAATGAAACATTATTTATTTATTTATTTATTTATGGGACTGAATTTCAAACTTATGACCTTGCACTTGCCAGGCAGGCACGTATGCCACAGAGCTATCTCCTTGGGCCCCTGAATGAAACTTTTAAATCTTTTCATATTTGTCATTTTCTCATCATTTTTGTCTTTATTACTCCATTTTGATTTTATATTTCTCCTTATATATTTCTACTTTGAATGCATTATCTGTCATTGACTTTGATTTGTTTTCAAAAATTTGTGATTTTTTAAATTTCCGAACCAAGATTTATATTTCGCCTATAATCCTTTCTAGAAATCTGTCATTTCAGAGATTTTTAAATTATAACTTAGGTACTGGTGTCATGATCTATAATATTATCTTTAAGCCTATAGCTTATTTTGAAATAGTTTCAGATTGTAAACTACACCATGCCGGTTTTTGTATAGCTCCTACATGTTCTGTATGGCCATTACTGAACAGATTCTTCTTGAATAGGACCTTGATACTTACATGTAGCTCTTTTAAAATTAAAATTAGATTTTTGAAATTTTAAAAGATATGATTTAGCTTTTATTTCTTTCAGCGATTTCTATTTTGGTGAAAGTTTAAAACTGGCAATTCTCCATCCTGAGATGTTTCTGACTACATGCCCCACCCTAACTTTATTTTTCTTGTATGCGTAGTGTCCCTGTTCTGTGAAGTTTAAATAGTCACTGTAGTTACATCGGAGGCTTACCCTTATCATCCTGGCTCACTAAACTACAAAACTCACCCCAGTGGGTCTCATATTATTTTATGGTGATCTGAGGGCAAATCTTTCCATTTCTGCTTTTCCCCTTGCAGGCATTCTTTAGGTTTCATCCAGTTTGCTCCAGCCCTCTGTGGCAGTCTGATTCTCTTGGTTTTCTCTCTGCCTGTCATTTGAATCTTAGCATGTTTGTAAATAGGTTTGGATTTAGTATTAGGATCTTTCTTGCCTTTTGTAAAAAATAAGGTTGGCTAGGGGTTTTTATCAATTTCACTTACTCTTTTAAAGGACACTAACATAAACTGCCTATCAAAATACCCAGCATATGCTAAGCAAACAACAGCTAGTAGCTATTTTACTACTGACAGTAAGATTAGTGAGGAAATTCTGAGACGATATAGGACTGGAATCATCTAATACCGCCTAACATTGGCCAATGATAATAAAATTATGCATTTCAATGTTTGCTCAGTATATGCTGAGTATTTTGATAGGCAGTTTGTGTTAGCTTATCTCATTTAGTTATACTACGAAGTACAGCTAGACACTATTTCTTCAGTTTCTTTTTTATTAGTCCATATGTGAAGTGCATAATGATCACAGCTTATGTGGAGCTGACCCATGTACACAACACAGATTCATCATGTTTGCATCACCGCCCTCCCTGCCCACTTTCTTTGTCTCTTGATCTCTTTACCATTTGTGAAGTATTCAGAAATGAAATGTGTCACTTCAGGAGTTTTGGCCATTTATATATTATTATTTCTAAAGGGAGTTGGAACAGAAAATAAGTGACTTGTTACAAAGTACAGCACCTTCTCATAGCTCTTACTTTGTATTATCTATCTTAACTTCCCTTTTATTTATATTTTAGATCTTTGATATGAGAGAAAACGTGGAGTGTTAAGCTTGTCTGTCTGATTTATTTCACTTAACACTATGAACTCAGAGGGCATCGTTTTTCCTGCAGATGATCCGAGTTTATCTTCTTTACAGCAGAATAGTATTCCAAAGTGTGTCTAAATATTTTTTATTCTATATCTATCTATCTATCTATCTATCTATCTATCTATCTATCTATTGCTTCCAGGAAATAGCTATTATGAATCATGCAGCTATAAATATGGCAATGCATGTAGTACTGTCCTATGACACATTAATCTTATTTTGTAATTGAATTTGAAGGAGAAAATGTTATTCATTCTTTTATGTTATTTAATTTTTTTACATGTGTAAGTCATGGGACCAAGAACCAAAATGCTAGCCTCATTAATTCTGAAGATTATATTTTATCACTCTGTCATGAATAACATGTTTTGAACCCCATAGTTTGCAGTGCATAGCAATACATACTTTAACTCAATGCTCATAATTTGTTCATATTTTGTGTTAAGCAATGGTAATTCAGATCATTAAAATCATGGGTAGGATTGTCACATGAATGATTATGCTCCCATTTTGATTTTCTTTATATGACTCAAATGTATGTGCAATTGTTAGGACAAAGCTCATGAGTGCTTTTAAGGTTTATTTTTTCTCATTCTATATTTTATGAACCTCATTCAATTGTTTTAGTGAAGGAGCTGTGGAGATAGCTCAGGGGCATAAGTATATGCCTGGCTAGTGCAACGTCCTGAGTTCAATCCTCGGTTCGAAAGAAAGAAAGAAAGAAAGAAAGAAAGAAAGAAAGAAAGAAAGAAATAAAGAAAGCAAGCTATAAGAAATTAAAAAGAAAAAATAATAGAATAAAAATTAAAAAGTCTTAAGCATTAACTGCTTCTTTCAAAAGACCTGCAGAAATCTGAAGTACAATTAGCCAAATTATCCTGCATACACACACACACACACTATATATATATATATATATATATATATATATATATATATATAGTGTATATAGAATTATTAAGGGATAAAAGAAAGTATTATTCATTTGGAAATGAATAATTTTCCTGGTGCTATGACTCAACTGTCATGAGAAAATGAACTTGGAAAGGTTATTTGTTTTTTAAATATCTATTGCAAACATAAAGATGTTATTATAAAAGGCAATATGCCAGATAAAAGTAATATGGAAACAGAAGAGCAAGCCAAATAGCCTTAACTAGGCTATTTCTTTTGTTTGTCCTTTCACCCTCTTCTCTTAATGAAAAGTCATAACACGTGATGTAATCCAACGTGAGGGGAGATTTTCTCCGTGGACATGGAGGTGAGTGTGATAGTGTGGATGACATAAAGCTTGTGTGTGTGCTCACAGGGGACATGTGCTCCCATCCTCTGAATGCTTCTGTGTCCCAGATCCACATTTATGTGTTCAAATCCCCACCCATAGGTGACAGTGATGGGAGGTAAGGTCTTCAGCAGTGATTAGGGCATCAGGACAGAGCTCTCACGAGTGAGACTGGGGGCTGATAGAAGAGACCCTACTAAGATTCCCAGCTGGCAGAAGCGTCCTCACCAGATGAGGCAGCAGCCAGTGCCTTTGATCTTAAACCGCTACCTCTCGGAATACAAGCAAAATACACTCCTTTTGTACAAGCCATCGTTTTCTATTATGGTAGTCGGAATGGACTAAGAAAGGGTTGAAGACATTTCACAGAAGTTGCGGCTCCATTTGCAGGTGTCCATATGGAAACAAGGCTGAGGAAATAATACAAACCAATCTGCCCAGAGCAACTAGGCTATTTCAGAGGCATAAAGCTTAACACCCTGCTTCCTGGCTTTCATAGCTGCTAGATCATTGCTATCAATGAGTTAAGGCTATTTGGCCTGCTCTTGTGTTTCCATATTAATTACTTTTATCTGGCATATTGCCTTTTACAATAACATCTTTATGTTTGTAATAGAAATTTAAAAAACAAATAATGCTTCCAACTTCCTTTTCTTATGTAGATCATTGCTATCAATGAGTTAAGGCTATTTGGCCTGCTCTTGTGTTTCCATATTAATTACTTTTATCTGGCATATTGCCTTTTACAATAACATCTTTATGTTTGTAATAGAAATTTAAAAAACAAATAATGCTTCCAACTTCATTTTCTTATGACAGTTGAGTCAGCACCAGGAAAATTATTCTTTCCCAATGGATTCGGTTTCAAATAAGGGGTTAATTTTATTTGTCCCTTATATTTTGTGAGGGATATGGGACTATAAAAAGCCAAAACAAAATTTTCTCTGGTAGAACTCCTGGACTTTTGGCCAAACTTGTAGTGAAAATGGCATCCCTTGTAAAGTTTTGCTGTTCTCTTGGTTGACTGTCCAGGGTAGATGAATATGTGTTTATCCATTTTTATCTATTCAGAACATATTACCAGTCGTCTCCCACCATTTCATTACCATGCTGGACAACAGCAGTCCTCTTGACATACATAGACACTCAAGTGATAAAGATGAATGCCATACTACTTTAATGTGTGAGGATTTGATTTGTTTTAAATTAATATATATGCAGAGCATGTGTAGGAGATTTCTAGTCCACTCACAGTTTAAGAATACTTAGTCTTCAAAGGAAGAGTTGAAAACTTGGTAAGATTAAATAATATGCAGGAACTAGTTAAGGAAAGCTGAGAGGAAATAGAATTCCAGAAGTAAAATCTTTACTACAGGTATTTCAAAATGCATAGGGTCTATCATGTTTATGTGCAAAATTATTCAGATTTGTGATGCCGTTGTGATTCAGAAGACTTCTATTAATATGATACATGAATCCAAAACTGGGGAAAAGTATACAGGTCATTTTTAAAGGCCTGGGCATGCATTAAATTCTTAAGAGAGAAGTAGAGATTTCAAAGGAATGGATTAAGCTGTAGACACAAGACATTATTATAAAAGCATCTGGTTGGCTGCAACTGAACCTGAGAAAGCCAGGCAGGACTACAAGGTAAGCACTTTCAGAAGGAGAAATGAACTGCTTTCCCCCAAAACATGGTATATCTCCAGAGGTCTGTCTAATGAGTTACTTCAAGTTTATGCTCTAGAACAAGAGATTTCTTTTTCTTTTCTTTTTTTGTGCTGCTGGGAGCCCGTGCCTAACCCATGACCTCATACCTGGAAAGCAAGTGCTCTTATCATTATTTGAATACTCCCTCAGTAGCCTTGAAGCAGAATTATTTACAGGATTGCTAGAAATCCTTACAATCTTCAAAATCCACAGGGGCAGGGCCACAGTGATCTTGCAAATGTAACTCATATGGTTCATGTTCAAATTCACTGCATTTGAGGGCCAGTGAGATAGCTCAGCAGACTAAACTTTAGCTTAGGCAAACACAGGGGTCAGAGTTCCATCCCTGGCACCACAGGCCACACAGGCCTGATCACTGGGCACACTGAACTGGCCACCAAGACTTGCATGGTTGTACACTTCTGTAATCCCAGAGCTGGGGAAGCTGAAAGCAGAAGGATCGGTACAAGTCCGAGCTGCATGGTGAGACCCCGTGCCAAGCACACTGTGAAAAAAAAATCTGCATTTCAAAATATTGTATTCCAATTTTATTAGCTTGGGGCTTGCCTCACCAAGCAGTGTGCTCCTACTCTCTCGCAACTGGCTGATGACCGTTGGAGCTACTTATGACTGTGCCTGTGTTGTCCAGAGTTCAAATAAGATGCCATACATCCAATAATTGAAAACACATGGAACTTATAGCCTGGTAGGCCTCCTTCTTAGGGTCTGGTGTGACGTAGGGAATTCACAATGTAGGGAGACTGGTGTTTAAGAATGTAGGAGGAACGCTTTCTATTTGGAAGCTTAGAGACAGAAAGAATTGCGTGCACAGTGTATCAATAATAGAAATCTTCATAGAAAGAGAAGAGCACCCTGAGGTGGTAACAAACACATTTCGAGAGAGAAGCTCAGATTTTGCAAAGTAGTTAATAGTTTTGAGTGTTAAGATATTACTATTTGTTCTTCATACGTGAACATTACCTGGAGACCTAAATTCTGTGTCAGATGAGCTATGAAGTAACCATTTCTTATCTATCTAATTCACATGAGAGACTAAGACTGGTTAATATTTACCAATATCAAAATTGATGATATAGTTTTAACTTTTTTTATAGTTTTAACTTTTTTGTTTCTAATTTTAACTAGTTTCAGTTAAAAAAAAAAAACCTCAATTTATGATAGATGTAATAATAAATTTTATTTGTATTTAAAAATCTCTTTGTAGGAACTGGGTTTTTCAGGAACACACTAAAAGTGTTCACATAGCTTGTAATTAACTCATAATATTTCAAAAAAAATTCCTGCTAATTAAAATTTGAGCATGAAGACTGCATTTCAACTTATGAGCTTGTATATATAGTATCAGTCCTCCATTTTGCTAGTTCATATGACAGGTACAAATTATTTTCCTCAAGCCAAGTAGAAAAATGAAGGATAAAAATAATTCCACATTGTGCAGTTAAAACTTCAGCTTCACAACTTTCCAAAAGAAAGTGATGTTCTTTGATAGGCTCTGTACCCAACTCCCTAGAGGCAAAGTTACCATTTTAATTTAAACGAAATGAGAAGTCATCAAAAGTAGAAAAATAATTTTAACTTTGTTGAATAGCATCTTTTTCTCTGTAATATGCAAGTTAGTTAATTTTATATCATTTTCCCTAATAGACAGGTTAAACATTGAGTAAACATAAAAGGCGAAAGAAAAGCGCTGTAGAATACCATCCTCTCTAATAGCCAACATATTTTACAAACTCAATGCATGAGGCTTTAGTTTATTTAAATATGAATGGGCGTGTCTTCATTTCTTCATTTTTTTTTTTTTTTTTAAATTTTTGAGACAGGGTCTCACTGTGCAGCTCAGGCTGGCCTTGAGCTCACTTTTGTAGCCCAGGCTGGTCTCGAACTCACAACGATCCTCCTGCCTCAGCCTCCCAAGTGCTGGGATTACAGGCGTGAGCCACCACGCCCGGCTCTTCATATTTTTATATTTCTGGAACTCCAAATTATTCCTGGTACATTGTTAGGCTTACCTAATACTTGGAACATGGAGACTAAAAAATAGAGCATATCAATTTTTCCTAGTTGGAAATTAAACAGATTTTGGAATATTGAACATTCGTGTTAAACCAAACAAGTCATTTTGGCTCAGTTTCTTAGTGGTATACATACTGCATTGTCATTTTTTTTTTTTCTATTTTACAAGAATAAGATATAAAGTCAACCTTGACCAGAACAGGAACAGAGTGAGATTGTAAGTTCAGCTGCTCTGCAGTCTGTTTGAAGATGAGGCTACCAGTGGCGATGAGAATGATCATGTCGTGAAAGGGAACAAGATGAAAGAAGCTTCTCTTCACAACCAAATCAGAAAGAAAATTGAAAGCGCAACAGGAAGAATATGTATGCAGTTAGGCTATGTTAGGGGAAATAGTGTCCAGAGAGCTTTAGGATCCAAAGTAGCCCTTACCAAAGAGCATCGAGGATTGAACCTGATTGCTGAGATCACACAAACACACACAGGGGCATGCACACGCACCCCCCACATACCCACATGAAATACAAACACCTACATTCCATGCATACAATCAAGTATACATTCAAAGATTCAAGCCAGGATTACATTATGTGTTGTAAGCTTCTAGCTATTGTGACAGAAGTGGTGCCAGCTGTACCTTAATCAAGTCACTCCCCTGCACCTTGCTTCTCTCATAAAATATGGCCATAGCATCTCCATTCAACTACACAGGGATCCCGTGCTACTTTCATGTATGGCTAGTCAGGTTAGGGATAGAAATCAAAGCAAAAGCAAGCAATGTGAGGGCTGCAAAACAAGCGACAAGATCAATCTTGACTTGCGTTTTAAGTCTCGAAAAGGAAAAAGAGGCCTTGATCAATCAACACGTATTTATTGAGTGAAAAATCTCATTAAAATCTTAAATGTCAATTTTGACCTGAGAATACCTTTATATTCTTTCAATTAGCCCTTCAAGCAAATCTATTCTATTTGTGAGCTTTATGGGTTCACATATTAATCACAGAGTGAAGTGTCTTGGTGTGCGATCTTCTGCAATATGTGTTTTGGCTTGTTTTCTGGAGAGTGGAGACCACTTTCATTTCTGTTCTGATTATTTGACATTCATAAAACTATGCTCCTGTACTATAGTGAAGGATAGTCAATGAGCTTACAAACACTAGAGCTGAGCAGGAAGTCAGGCAATCTGTTCTTAAGCCATTTTCTATATACAGTCCAATTCTACTTTATCCATTTCAAATGATTTTGGAAGTTAAGCTTTCTCCTGTAAACAATAGCTCCCAAAGAAGGAGACATTTATAAACACACAGGTATGTTTGTGACTAGAGAGAGTTAATGAGTTTTTTTGGGGTGTGCAAGAAGCAGGAAATTGAAGTCACGTGACCATCTGGCTTATTCTGTTTGAACCATTTAGTGTCAAGATGTGTAGCCATTCCTCTAAGTATAGGGCAAAATAGATCATTGTCTTACATTGTCTTAGTCCTTTTTCAATCTTGTATATTGGCTCACTTTGGATTTTACAACTCTTTATTACAGACATATATATATATATTATATAATATATATAATATATATTATATATGTGTATATATGCATATATATTATATATGTGTATATATATACATGTATATTATATATATATAATTATATATATATATATATATATATATATATATATATATATATATATAATGCTACCAACATGGATGAATAATTGTGGTAAAAATTAATGGAAAATTGCTAGGGAGTAGAGAAAAAAGCAACAACCAAACAAATTTCAGCCCTGTATTTGCTGATATGAAGGGTGTACTGAGCTTCCAAACATGGTCTAATGGGCCTGATTCATTTGGTAAAAAATTCTTTCAAAATGTCAGCGAGACAGGCTAACGAAGCTTCTCCATTTCTAATTCCACACACTAACAAGGTTAATCTATCCATGAAGTAACAGTGAGGGCTTTCACAATTGATGTTGTAAAATACTTAAACCAACAGCTAATTAATCAGCCCCGAGGTCACTATATCGCATGCAGAAAATTAGTAATAGCACAGACTCATGGCAGAGAAAGGGAGATGGCAGGTCACGCTCTGTGAGTTTCAGTTTTAACTAGCAAAGACTGTCAGAATTATATCTAAGCTGCAGTTGACTTAAAAAAACAAAAACAACAACAACAACAACAGCCGTGGAGTTCAACTCGCATGAGAAACAATTGCGTTTGGAGCACGTTTATAAGACTTAACTATACCCTTTGTAGTTTTTAAGTATGAGATGAGACAAGAAAAAAAATATTGTATTTTGGACTTCTCTGCTAAAACAAGTTTTATCGGTTTATTCATGAAAGAAAAGCTGAATGAAATACATGAAGCCAGTTTACTCGATGACATATTTAACCTTTAAAGCATGATAGCATTAAAATGTCTTGCGTGAGTCTTTCTTTGCATGTCAGCTAACAGTTAACATAATGCTCAAGAAAGAAGAAAGCAATATTGAGAGGGGAAGACAGAGAGAGAGAGATGGAGAGAGAGACAGAGAGACAGAGAGAGAGAGAGAGAGAAGAGACAGCAGAGAGATACACACATAGAATGAGAGATAGAACATTATGAAGGCTTATATAAATTAATATTTAATTTATTAATTTATTTTTTGGGGGTTTAAGTTCTCACTATTCACCTCAGACAGTAGTGATTTTCCTGTCTTGGCCTCGTCAGTGCTAGGATTATAGGCATGCGCTACCACGCCCAATTTTCAGGGCCAGCTCTGCATGGGATGGTTATAGCATAAGGTACTGGAGATCTAATCCAGGTCCTTGTGCTTCCCAGGCAGATTCTTAGACTGCTGAGCTATTTTTGGGCCTATAAAGTCATTTTTTAAACCTTTATTAGAAATAGAAATTTAAATTAAATACCTACAACTCTATTTTTCCTTAGAGAGAATAGATGCTAATGTTATTGTGTATAGGACATATTTCAAATGTATTAATAGCACAACAATGCCACTGAAAAGAATAAAAGATAAAAAGCCAAGCTCCGTACTTTAAATAGAGTCAAGTATGAAGCTATGCCAGTACTCAGAAAGATTATTGATATTAGGATTTCGAGTCTGTGAGAATGTGGAATACAAGTGTCTAGTACAGATTATGAAATTGGGAAAGAGCAGACCAGGGCTATGATGGGTGCTAAAGTGTTTGCCTTGCACGCACAGGACCTGGGCTTAGTAATCAGCACCTCAAAAAAAAAAAGACTGAGATAAGATGTTAGGACTTGGCTATGACTGATTGGGCAAATTACGATACAGGCATAGCTTGAAACATTCGGTGATTGCCAGGATGAACGGGACAGCGAATGTAAAATGCAGAAAACAAGGATTGCGCTTTATTAATCCATAGGATACTGTTAAAATTTAATGATTGTATGAAAATGCATTCAATTTATATAAGATATGAATAAAATGGTAAGGATGTGTGTTTTTGCAGGCCTTTTAGCATATGGAGAGATAACATTTTATGTGTAAGTATTTGTGTGTTGTGGATTAGCATGCACCAAACTAATTTGAGTTAGGAGAAAAGATGAGTTCAGGTACAAAGTGATGGGGTCTGCCTTCTAGCCTTGTTTTAGTGCTGCCTCGGCCTTTTGTTTGTACCAAAGCAAGAATGTCTACTGCTAAGATGAGCAGTGTGTGGAATACATACTTATTTCTAAGGAAATTTCATAGGAAATAGTGGGTGCTCAATGAATGCATTTCACATGAAAAACACATTTTGGTGCTATTATTTCTAAGAACAGTAAGCTTTATCAGTTCACATAGTTCATTGTTCATTGAAAGCAATCTACCGTAATGCTCTTGTACAGCGTGCTTACAGAGACTGAAAGTAAAGGGAAATCTCTTGTTCTAGTAGTGGTGCAGGTAGTGATGTAAGTATAACAACAGATTCTCACAAATTCTTTTCAGTCTCCCCTAAATGTTAAGGAAAACAGCACGACCAAGTAAATTATGTACAATTATGTATGATCTTTAAGAATCTCTAATAAAAGAAAAAGTAGGAAATCGGTGGCATGGAAAAATCTAAGCCATTATAGTACTAGTAACACAAGTGACTTGAAAGGGATGTTACATGCTTAGAGAAATAAAGGGGAAAATGTGTGCTGTGTATGTGTGGGAGGCCCACAGGTACCCAAACCAATGAGTACCGAATGGTTCACATTGGCTGGAAAGGGTAACTAGAGGACCAGGATGCGATGTCCTCAAGCTTGCATGAGCAGGGCAAATATCGGGCAGCAACAATGTTCAGTAGGAATTTGATCATTCAAAGCAATCAAGGACCAATGTACAAACAGGTGAAATACACACTTAGTTTTCAAGTTATAAATGATTTATTGTTTATTGTTTTGTTGGAGTTGGGATGCTAATAGAAATCAGATATATTTTGTAATCAAAATTAAGTGTAATATTCTCATTAGTGGCTATATTAAGGAAATTTTCAAAGCATCAACCACTAGAAAATAAATTATGAAGGATGACATTTTCTAAAGTAAAGAATTATGTTACTCTTTCCTTCCACGAAGTTCTGCATGTTAGTGAGGTTATGAGGTGTCTGTTTCTTCTGTATCATTTTTCACTTCTTCCTCCTCCTCCTCTTCCTCCTCCTCCCCCTCCTCCTCCTCCTCCTCCTGCTCTTCTTCCTCCTTTTCTTGTGGAACCAGGGATCAAATTCCAGAACTTTTGCCCCTCAGCTACTTCCCTGGCCCCCTTTTTTTCACTTATAATGATTTGCATTTTCACTTATGTGGCCATAAATAATGGAATATCATATTTATGGCTGAATTTGTAAAAATTTTCTCTACTTCCTTCACTAGTCATTTACTGGTATATGGTTAGGTTGATATCCTATGCCGGATGTCATGAGTGGGGTTGCAATAAATTTAGGGTCCTCACTTCACTCTTTTGGAATATCTACCCAGTACTGAAATGCTCCATAGAGATACAAAATTGAATAATTGGCAGCCAAGGATGGGAAGAGTAGAAGGGCAAGGATATTGGAAGAAATTTGCCAACACACACCAAATTGCAAGAAGATAAGATAAATAATTTCAGGGATCTATGGAGTAGTAGAATGAGTACATAGGAAACTATTGTCTGTATCATTGTGGCTCTAAGTCAGCCTGTTTTCTCTGAATACCTGGATGCTACAAATCCTCAGGTGTGCCTTCATTCTCCAGCTACATATTTGTGGCAGCCATTATTTTGCTGTTAAGTAACATATTTTATTATTGTCCTGTAAGTAAGCCTACTTGGAAATAAGGCATACTTAGAAGTTGAGCATGTATGGCCAATGCATTTTAACATTATAGTAGTGAATTTCTCTACAGGAAGTGAAAACTGAAATGAAAATTTTAACTAAGGTATCAAAATTATTTTTGGTGATTATTAAATGCACATTTATGCCCAAGTATTATAGGCATGTGACTATAATCCTAGCACTCAGCATACTGCCTGGTGCAGGATAATGAATAAAATATGACTCTTTCTCAAAGTTGTCTGGGCTGAGCTCAGACTCTTGATTCTACTGCCTCAGCTCCTGCAGAACTTTGCAATAGTTAGATATTTTAAAGTAGAAGGTAACACTCTTAATTCACAACTAGCATTTTGAACACATTCCTTAATTTCTTTCCTGTTATAGCTGTCGTATCTTTTTCTCCATCTCTATCTCCCCATCCATAAGAAACCCACAAACCTGTACAGTTTTGTGTCATTTGTCATAAAAAATGTACAAGCTACCAGTGCATTTATAACTGTGCTCAGTCCTTCTGCTTTGGATGTTCTTTCTCGGTGGAACTGGAAATATACACCCATTAAAAAAAAAAAAAAAATCTTTGACCAAAGCGATAGGTCTTAAAACAAATGGACAGAACCTGGACCAGCATATGATTGTGTTTCCTTGCCTAAGAGCCAGCAATATCTGTCCTTGTACATTTAGCTAAAATGGTATGTCAAAAAATTCTCATGGGACACTCCTAAACAGAAGTTAAAACCATTAATAAACTTGAAGTACACTTTTGCATATAACTGAGATGGTAACAAGTATTTTTTTAGCAAGGAAAATATGAAGCTCTTGTATTCATATATATGTCTTAAGAGTTCAAAACTGTAAACACACACACACACACACACACACACACACACACACTCCCTATTATTGTATTGCTAAATCAGACAGATCATTAATGCATATTATTTGTCACAGTAAAAACAATTTTCCTTGATCCCAGTTAACCTATATAATGTGACTTCTTAAAAAATGAAATCTTACTATGATTTATTTAGCAAAGGCATTTACAGTTTTCTTTCTGCACTTTGAGGATTCAGAAAGTCCTTTGCTAGAAGAAAAGTCATTTCTATGCTTACTTGAGGACATATTTTTTTAACTTATGGAGTAGAGGTGGCAAGTATATTTTTGACTTTAGAACATTGATCTTGCCTTGTTTTCTAACCTTATTGTTCTTTACACTGGATACCATCTTTCTCTATTAACTACAGCTTTAATAAAATAGAGAATTAAAGCAAAATGTTTGTGGACCTGATTATAAACCTGGTGTCATTCCTGCTTCTATGCATCACAGCACAAATGGATCTTTGATGACTTCTATGGCTTTATGCAAGTTATGGTTTGGAATCTCAGTGAGGACCAGAAATCATATATTTTCAGAAATCAATATTTTCATTGCAATACAGATCAAACCTACTGTGGAAAACAAAGCTAAGTGTTGTGCTAGCTGCCTGCTCCCCCTATTGTTATGGAGAACTTTAGTAGGTCCCTTTTATTCAAGTCAGCCGTGTGGTTTAATTTAAAAGTAATTCCAAGCATTTAGCATGCTTCCTTCATCTTAAAGAGTTCTTGAAAATGAAAAGCATTCAATCACTTTTTTGGAGACAGACAGAGGGCACAATAAAAACGTGAGTCCCATCAGTGCAGGTCTGATGGCTTCCGATTTAAATAGTTTTAATTAAATATGAAATGTCCAAATTACCTAATCATTGTCTCCTATAAGATAAACACGGCTTTCCCAGGCCTTTCTCCCAAGTCTTATCTCAGAGCTGCAGGGTGTCAGCTGATAATGTTGCCTTCATGTTAGACAAGCAGACAAAATAATTTGATTGTACTGCTTGCCATGTTGTTCTAAGCGGTTCTTTAAGAACTAAAACCACTTTGTTTCTGGTGGCATGACAAAGCCCATTACTTTCATTTCTTGAACTCCTTAAAAAGCTTCAACATCAATAAGACCGCTTTCAGAGCTCACCGGTATAATGTGTCTGGTCCTGTCTAGTCTACCCATGCAGGGGTAGACATAAAACAAAAGTTGGAATGGTAAAGGAAAACGTTTTTTCATGCAGCAAGAACACGGCGCAATTACAGGTAATTGCTTTTTAGACTGACAAGCACTGATGTGAAGGTTCAAAGTTAAATTTTAAATAAATTATTCAAAAACCTATAAACCTATATCAAAATGTAAGGCAGCAAGTTCTGTACTGTTAGAATATTACGTACAATGATCATACAAGCAGGCCAGGCACAATGGAAAGAAATGATCAAAATCATCCCTAACTTATTTTTTTGGGTGAAGAGTCAAATAGTTTCCTTTTGAAAATATTAAGTGATAAGTCTTCTAATTATTAAGTACTTGGGAGTGAGAAGAACAAGAAGTATGGATGGGCTCACACTGAGACCTTCTTTTGAAATAAAAGTTGAAATAAAGGAGAAGCAGAAAGAAAAACAGGTCTTTGCCTAAACGGATTGAAAAAGCTTAGATCACTTGGTCCACTTTATGGCACTATGCAATCCATGTACTCTATGTCTATGCCTCCCAATTTTTAAGATTAAAATATAGTGCAGGAATAATTATATGAGAATATGTTTAAGGGTGATGTTAGATTATCCAGTTGGGTGATGCTCTGTTGTCCCTGAGGAGCAAGAGACAGCCTAGTCTCTGTCCACAAAACGGCTGCTTTCTAGTGAAGAGAGTTCAAAATAAGGTCAAGACAGTGCCCAGGTGAGTGCTCACTGGTGACTTAGACAAGTGTTGTGACAGAAAGCTACTGACTTCATGAGACGGGACTAATTATTTTTCTGTGGGGTTAGTTTAATGTACTTAGGAAGCTATAAGAGGTTTCTATGGGAACAGAGATGTTATTCTGAACTTTGATGGAATGAGTTAGGAATGATATTCCAGGCAGAGGGACACAGTATATGAACTTGGAAAGAATTCTCATGTGCAGAGAAGGAAGAACAAAGTGAGAGATTAGATGGAAAAGATAGATCGAGGCCTCCACAGGACATTCTAGGCCAACTGTCCTTATCCCTTCAAGGGAAAACACTGGAAGGACTGAGAAAGTGAGGTGGCTCCCAATTTGCTCTTGGATGAGACCAATCTGAACCACTGAGGAGGCGCTGGTTTTAAAATACACTTTTAGATTCAAGTATCACCAGAAACAGTTATGCAATAAAGCTTTGCTCCTCAGCCTATCAACACCGTAGTCTCGAGAAAATATCCTCTTCTGTCCTGCCCCTTCCCTCCCTCCCTTTTTTCTTTCCTTTCCATTTCTTCCTTCCCTCTTCCTTTCTCTCAGTCCTTTTCACACTCTCTTCCTTTATTTGTTCTGTCTGTTCTTTCTTTTCTTCTCTCTTTCATTCTTCCTTCCTTTTCATTTTTGCTCTTTCCCTTTTTATCTTGAAACTAAAGAGACGACTAATAGTTTACATGTCATTAAAATGCTCGGTCCTGAGCCAGGCGTGGTGGCTCACGCCTGTAATCCCAGCACTTGGGAGGCTGAGGCAGGAGGATCACTGCGAGTTTGAGACCAGCCTGGGCTACAAAAGTGAGCTGAAGGACAGCCTGAACTGCATAATGAGGCCTCAAAAAGACTAAAAAAAAAAAAAAAAATGGATTTCACATTCCAATATAATACTAACTGTAATTTTCATCACAGTGCATGACAATGCCTGAAAAATACATCATGATAAAAGCAAGTATAAAGCAGTATTCTTAAATTAATATTTATTTATTTATTTATTTATTATTTATTTTGTGGTACCAGGGATTGAACTTAAGACCTTGCATTTGCCCAGCAGGCACTTATTGTAGTGAGCTATCCCCCTGGCCCGCAGTCAAACAATATTTATTATTTAAAATGATAACATCTTTCTGCCCATGGTGTATTATTTATTCTCCTTAAGCTGCATAAGATGCCTGAACCTATATATATATATATATATATATATATATATATATATATATATTCTTGATTCTTTGGAGTAACACTAAGACCTAGGCATACACACACACACACACACACACACACACACACACACACAAACACACACGCGCGTGCACACGCGCACACACACACACACAAAGACATGCACACAGCCAGCCACTCTAGAATCCCACCAGAGCACCCTACAATAGCAAACTCCCACAGGGTTGTCCTTTAATTGCCTAAACCTGGGCAAGTGAAGGACCCCTCAGGGCTGCAAAATCGTCATCTGGAAAATGAAGTCACTTATTACGAATGGCCGCCAAGATCCTTCTAGCACAGAGCTATTGGAGACACTTTAGATTGTGATTATGGAAACACTCTCAGGGAACTACTGCTGGGAGCCAGCCATCAAAACCACCTCCTTCTGTTCATCTGTGCACCACTATTATAAAACAGCACTTTAGGGAAACTGCCGACAGTCTGTACCATAATAAATGTACCTTTCTCCCCTCATCATCACACACTTTTTCATATTAAATTTTTCAAAGCATATCCCGCCAAATTGTTTGTATCCATCAAATTATAGTCACTAAGAATAATTGTCTTACTTTTCCCACTACTGTTGTTTAGAATAGTGAACATAAGGCCGTTTTTAAGATATCTGAGTTGATGCGCACATCTGGCTGAAGGTGCTCCCTCTGCTTAAACTCTAAGTACTTGACTAACTTCTTAATTTTGAGGGATCAACACTAATTTTCAATGTTTACCAGCAATCATAGATGACTAGCAGTTAAAAGGCCATCAGCTCTGTCACATTTGTCAAAGAACAGAATCCCTTTCCAGATGGCCCTTCATTTGGCTAATGGACAGCCTAAGGGGATAAAAATGTCACCTGTTATATGAAGTCAACAGTATTAATAAAAAAGCAGAAATGCACCATTCATGGAACAGCAGCCACCCAAAGTGGATTTCTGAATATTTTCACAAAACTAATTCACAATGATTATCACTTTAGCCTTTCTAAAGTTTCTAGCTTTTTTTTCCTGAAATTTCAAAATCATTGCTTGAAAACACGAAGACAAATATTAATACACAGAAATGTTCCTTCCAAAAAGTCTAAAATATTCAGTCACTATACTCCATAAAAGTTTTCAAGTAGTTGTCTTGTAAAACATAATGGTCACATAAAATATGTCTTTCTATGGATATATTTTACATAGCACATTGGTAATTTTTCTAATTTACCTTCTGCTAAAAACTCTAAGGCATTACAACTCGGTTTCTATTTTTTCTGCTTCTCTGTAGGCTGCTTTTCTTGTCCTTTTTTCAATTTTACAGAAGAATTTTCTTCTAATTACATTGTATTCTATAACTGCTAACAATCTTTCTCGTAATTACAATCAAGATGACAGTTCTCATCTTTAAATTTCGATTAGTTTCCCCAGATTTCTAGAGACTGAAAAAATGTATTTTTCCAAGTAACATCCTGATATGACTAACTCAGTGTGAGAAAATTTCATTTGTGTTTTCTTTTCCAATTATCCCGTGAGATGACAGTGAAAAAATAGAGTATCACACACTGATGATGACCTAAAAATCATCAATGTGTACATCATTACATTTCTGTCATATCTTTATGTTTTAGACCTTAAATGGTAAGAAAGTGTAACATGGTAGTATAGATGTGTAAAAATTCCAGCACTAATAAAATAGGTCAAAGCCTGTTAAGCTTTTAAATGTGGGTTCTTCAGAAAAGCCAAAATACTCATACTTCAAAAGTTTCATTTTTCATGTCATTAAAATCTATTTCAAAAGCTACATTTTACATTATTTAAGAAATAAAGCTTGCACTTTCTAGTTGCTTAGTACACTACAGATTCTCTTTTTTAAAATCACAGGGTAAATTCAAAGCAAACGTCAATAGCATGCATGCTTAAGATGATTATCTGAATCGCAGCCCTACAGGATATGCTAAGAGATCAACAAGTCTCCTTAGCTCACTGAGCAATCCACTAGCAAAGAAGGGAAGTTGCATTTTGATTTCAGGCCTGATTATGACCAAGGCCTCCACTCTTTAACGATAAAGAAGGGGAATAACTAACAATGAGGAATCTCGTCAATAGTTTTACTAACAAGACAAACCCACAAGAATTGAAAATCCTTTAAATAGATGTACAATTAACTTTGCTGAGAAATAAAACAATCCTTCATGAATATGTTACCCTCTTTGATGTTTGTCCTAAAATTTTTGTATGAGGTAGTGCAGGATGAATATTTACTGTAATTGTTGCAGTAGGAACTTTTCAGAGAATGCAAAACTTTTTTAACAGTGTAAGATGTTCAACCTACCATTTTACAGGGAGGAACATATCCTGGTGGTGGGCTGGGGAGTGTTGGCATTCGAGTTGCTAAATTTTAGAAAGAGTATGTTGTACAGTGAATGACAAAGGGTATTTGCTGAATTCTTTAATAACATGTAAATAATTTTCCACAATCTTGATATCTATTGGGTCATGTACGCACATCCAGACGATACCAGCTTTGCCATTGGCTCAATTTTTCTACTTGTGTCAAAAATCTAGGAGTGGAATATTAAAAATGCGGCGCCTTTATGTATCAGTAGTTAGATGTTCATTTGGGAATTGGATTTTCTACTTTGAATGAAAGAGAGAACGAGTCAACGCCTGGTCACCCCGAGTTCCTCTCACCCTGTCTTCTCTTCTAGAGACTTATCTTTAAGCTTCATAGAAGAAAATGAGTGGCTAAAATTTCTGTACTCTGGAGAGGGAAGAATAGGGGTTGCTCATCATTTCTGAACTTCGTTGCAAACATTATGGAAAGATTATTTGGAAGAATTACCCTAAGTGGTGACATTTCTATATTCAAAATTTTCTAATTATTGTAATGAAACATATCAATAGTGACACACTATGAGATGAAGATGTAGCTCAGCAGCATAGAGGTGACCTGCCATGTGTGAGGACCTGAGTTGGACTCCTGGTCCCTCTCTCCCCAAAAATATTTATATTGAGAAATTAAATCATAAATTTGATTGAAGACTCACTTCTTTAATTTTGTCTTTTCATTTCAGATTAGGAATGGTAACACTATTTGGTAGTTTTGTGTCTCAAGTTAGTATATTTTGAAACTTTTATTTGTTTTTTCTTTTTTAGCATATTTAGTAAGAGGTCTATAGGGCCTCACTACATAGACTGCACTCGTAGTGATCCTCCTATTTTCAGCCCCTCGAGTGCTAGAATTACAGGAATGTGCCACCAGGCTCAGTCTCAATTGCCATCTCAGCATGTCCTAGGGGCAAGGCCAACATGGGACACCACAAATCAAATCCCAGTCCCAGCTCTTGCTAAGCAGGTGCTTCAGTCTCTTGAGCTATCTGGCCAGCCTTTCAAACTTTTAATTCTAGTATCTCTTTTATTGGATTATTTCTTTTTTTTTTTTTTTTTTTTTGTCTTTTTGAGACAGGGTCTCGCTATGCAGTTGAGGCTGGTCCTGCACTCACTTTTGTAGCCCAGGCTGGTCTCGAACTCGCACCAATCCTCCTGCCTCAGCCTCCCGAGTGCTGGGATTACAGGTGTGAGCCACCACGCCCGGCTGGATTATTTCTTAAAGCTCTTCCCTTGCACTACCTCCAGCATGTGTCCTTGTTGCTGCCTACACTGATGGAGGAACTCACCTCCTAAACAGAAGAGAAATACTACAGGCTACAAATTAATACAGGAGGTTAACACTGTGTATTTCCAAAGTTTTCTGGGAGTTATTCTTTATCACAGGAATCAGTGAAGGAATGACATATTTCCTTTTGATCGTTGGCTTTTACCCATAAAATTTCCTAGGCAGACTTCACTTCTTACAATTATTACATATGCCAGGGATATAGTTCAGTAGTTCAATTCCCAGTGTCGAAAAGAAAAGAATTATTACATATTCCAATTGTATTATAAAGTAGTTGGTTGCATTTTCTAATGACAAGTGCTACCATAAGAAACACATGGAATAATTGAATTAAAGTTTTTACATTATTTTCAATACACAATGACAGGTAATTTAACATTTGGAGAAACCCAAGGAAAAAGAATAATTTTGAAGAGGCCTGCTTCTATGTAATATACTAAGGGTAGAAAAAAAAACATGAAAGTTTTATTCACCTGTATAAAGTTACCTATGGTTTTGGGATATACGACAGTACTCTCCCTCTTCATCAAAAATTAAGAACACTATGAGACTTACGATATGACATAATTGCATTATTCAATTATTTTAATCAACAGAAAAGTTATGTATTTATCATGTACTAGGTGTTGATTTAGGACATGTAGACATTGCATAATCTTATAATAGAATAAATTTCCCCAACACATGATTACCTCACGGCGAAAACACTTGAATTCTTTCTTTCTAGGTTTGTTGTTGTTGTTGTTATTTTGATCTAGAATCATTCTATTAGGCAACAAAACAACAGTCCAGCTTACTGAAATATTACAGTGCACATGAACACATTTTTCACGTTTGTTAAACACAATGACCTCCAACTCTAGACTATTGTAAATAGCAGGATATCATTCCTTGCTTTTTAATGCCACATAATATTCATATATATACAGCTCTATTACATTTCTATCTGTTTGTAAGTTGACTTTTATTTATTTTTCTTGGCTACTATGGATAGCGCTTTCATAAATGAATGTAGATGGTGCTTTAACATAACTTGTTCTATTTCCTATGAATATATATTCAGGAGTGTAGACAACAGCTCTTGTATACATATATTTACTTTTTAAAATAATTAATACATTATTGTATTTGTTGTAGTTGTTCAGAGCATTAGATGCAGGTATGATTTCTTGTCTAAACATCATTAGTTCAGATCTTTCTTTTCATTGCACAGAGAAAATAGCTGTATATATAGTCCAATAGTCCAAAACAGTAGTGAATTATCAGCTCATGTGACATTACTGGGGGCTGCTGACTTGAGCCTTTTAGAACTTAGTATATTATATTTTGAGAAACTTGCACCTTGTTTCCTGAAGTGGCTGTATCAATTTCCATTTCTATCAATACACATAAGGGCTCCATTTTATTCAGACCCTCTTCAATATTTGCAATCTTTTGTCTTCTCAGTAATAAGACATTGTAACTGGAGCCCTTTGAAGCCTCGATATTTTAATTTTGTTTTTATTTTCTCCTTTTGAGACCCAGTTTATTATAACTGGATTCACATTTCCTTGAACATTTTAAATACTTTTATTTAATTAATATAATGTCCACTTTTGGTGGGAAAGAAAAAAAATCAACCATCAAACAGCATTAACAAGAACAAGAATAAGATTCTATTGGCTTTTCTAGCAAATATTGTTTTGATACATTTGCACTTTTAGAAATGAAACAAGAATGAAAACTAAATTTTCTCATTTCTATAAATTTATGCCAATTTCATTAAGTGCGCACAACTGTATTTCTTGAAATAATACAGAAACAAGAAAATGTTTATGTAACAAAACACCACCACTTGAAATTTAAATTCTCTTAAGTGAGTTAGAATAACACATTAGCTTCCATCAGTGTCATGGGATTAGTCAGTTATGAAAATGATCATCTTCATTTGACACTGTCATGTGAAGACATTACTAGGAGGTTGTCCAAGGACGCTGTAAATCATAAGTGAAATTTATGGTCTACTCTTTAGAATAAGTGTTAATGAATGTACAAAGAATTAACTGATGAACTGATGCATTTATAAATTTAGGTGGCTAGTAGAAGAGTGTTAGTAGAGTGAAGTTAGTACAGTGAAGTCTACCCTTAGACTTCACTTATTACCTGTGAGGACAGAAATTTCTCCTGCCATTTTAGTATAACTCTCAGAGATCTCATTATTTATTTATCCTAAAAATATTTTAAATGTCTAAGTTCTGTGATCATATGCAATTCCATTCTGCTTAGTCTTAATATTAATGCCTGTTGTGTCACAGATGCAGTATCTATTTGGACAAATCAGTCTTGATGCATAAAACAGAACCAAATAACACTTATTATTCCATGTTTTATAAAACATAACCATTTTCCATGAAAAATTTTATTGAACCTATTCAGAGAAAAGTACTTGTTACTATGGGTTTTGATATCTAAAACTGTTATGCATGCTTTCTTCCATTTTCAGTACAACACCCGAAGTAACTAATAAAATATAATATGCTACATACATTATGAGCAGTAGGACATTAAAACTAGTAAACGGAGAGATTTAGATTGGTTCTTAACATGAATGAGAGACCAGTAGTGTTAAAAAAAAAATCTAAAGACAGAAGTTTTCCAGAAATACGATATAATTGACTTAGACATAGATTAGATATATGGAAGGGTTGTGGGGAGACAGAGAAGTGGCAAAGAAATTATGATTTATGGTAAAAGAATAACTAATATACAGAATACCAAAGCAGATGCTTTTCTGAACACAGATGGAAAGTGAGGCGTTTTCTAGGGACCTAATCTAGCTAGGATTTTATTGATAATTTTGTTATTACAAAAAAATAAAGACAAGCAAAAACCCAGAGGGCTATGTGAATGAGAGCTGAATAGTTTCGATTTATCTGCACTAAGAGTGAACTTACATAGTAACATCAAACTGAGTGGGACACCATTAAAATGTTCATTATAATGTTGCCAATGATCTAGTAATTTAGTGGTAAATGTGACCAGTTTACTGACATTTAATTGTGGGTGATAAATCTTAAGTAGAAGATAATTTTACTCTACTCTATCAGTATTGGAGTATGGTACAGATTTCCCACATAGTTCCCACTGTCATGCAGGCAGTGATTGAGACTGAGAAGATTCAGCGATGAAATTAAGTTCAGTTTAAGGAAAATAGACATACATAGAATGAATTTGTAATTTAAGTGTGTGTGATATCATGCACACTTAATTGAACTATTCTTCAAGGCTGAGTTAGGAGGAACAGGAGTTGGAGCTTACTCGGGGACATTTGTCATTTAATGAGACTTTATCAAAATTGAAAAAAAAATAAAAAGAAAAAGAACTGGAGATGCAGTTACTTACAAAGGTCCTGAGTTTGAACCACAGTTAGAGAGAGAGGAGACAGAGAGAGAGAGAGAGAGAGAGAGAGAGAGAGAGAGAGAGAGAGAGAGAGAGAGAGAGAGAGAGTGTGTGAGTGTGTGTGTGTGAGAGAGAGAGAGAGAGAGAGAGAGAGAGAGAGAGAGAGAGAATACAAATTAAGGGTAGATAGGAGAAGAAAACAGAACTGGGAAGAAATTATATAGAAACATGTAGTCAAAGGTGATAAAGCTGAAGCAAGTCAGTAAGATCAAAGCTCAGGTGGAATTAAAATGCATAAGAGTTAAGACAAGGAGAAAGTGATTTAAACCAGGTGTTGAACCGACCTATGCATTTTACTAACACAGTTAGCCAACAAAATCAGCACAAGGGAACTCTTTGTTTCCAAAGGGCTAAATTGTAATGGTAAAACTTGAATCTCCGGAATTCAGTAGATGATAAACCAAAAAGGAAAGTAAAGAAAAAAGGACCCCACCAACCTGGGGATGCCCGTGGGATCTTTACCTTTAAACTGACCTTGATCCAAATTGTTGACAATGTTGAAGTGGAGCCTTGAGTTTGGGAGAGTGTGTAGCTTGGTGTCATCGGATATGGAGCAGAAAGAGGATATGATGCTGATCTTAGTAGCTTTACTCCTGCTGCTGAAACAGAATTCCTAGTTCCCAAAGTTGAAGGGGTAGAAGGATAAGAAATACTGTCAGTCTTGGTCATGTTATACATTATCAGTGAAAGAATTATCTAGCTACTTAGATATTTCTGGTGTTATGTATAAATTACTCTTAATAAACTCATGGAATCTTTTATTTTTGTACACAAAGTCAAGAAGACTTCTTTTATGGTTCTACCATGATTCTGACCACTATTATAGTGTCTCTTTAAATCTATCATCCCTGAAAGGGAGTGATCAAAATTTCTTCGCTAGAATTTGGTTAGCAGTCTCCTAAGGCTAAAATAGGCCAACTAAAAGATACCTGAGTATAATTATCATATCCACAACTACATAAATTCTAACAAAAGGACACCTGTCACAAAGTTAATATATTGCTCTTGATTAATGAAGGATAAAGGAAAGGTACTTCAAGATACATAAAGAAGGAGAAGCTTAAAATAACCTTTTGAAATAAAATTGCAAAGCAGGTAATAATAGTAGACAAAACAAAACCAAAAGCAAAATGTAAGTGAATAAATAAAATATTGCAATACTCTTTCCTAAAATGCTATAATGTTATACCAGTTATATTCTGCTTTTAATCTGAATGGTTTCCCTTTACTCGTCCTATCTCTTGCAGATTTCATAAATGGTTCTCTGTAATGATTTAAAGATATCTGTGACAGCTATAATTTTTACATGGAGTTTACATTATTTTTGTTAGAATTTGTTATGTTGGTGTAATTTTTCTAAATATTGGTTTAAATTATACCTTAATTTAGTTTAAAAAATAGAATCAGAGAATAGCTATGTTTTAATATCCGGGTTGACATAAAGGCATCATATACCTTAATATTAACTGTTACAGAATAATAAAATTCAATATGGATAAAACACTTAAAATACCTGGGATTTAAAATTATATTTCATAGCCTGTTAATTTATCATATGGAGTAAAAATAAAGAATAGGTTGGAAATAGAAACTCTAGCAAATGTCTCTGTGTTGCAGTAAACTTAATTATACAGTGCACCATAAAATGACAGTAATATCAGACAGTCGAAGTAGCAATTTCAGATGTGTAATAGCTGCTTTTTACAAGGATAGAAATTACATCAAGTACATATACCTACTCAGTCTAATACTGTTTTCTCGCAAGAGCCAGTGGGATTCATAGTCAGGAGGAGGGAGAAATTTAACTAAACTGAAAGCTATTTAGTACCAAATAGACTTCTCTACGAGTATCACTTGATATACTTGTGCTCATTTGCTAATAAACACCAGTGGACACATTTATTTAGCCTTTGAATGAATTTATGTACATGTACCTATATGTCTTAGTTACTCTGCTGTCCTTTCTGGGACAAATACTTGACACCCAAAATGAAGGAAGGGAAGGTTTATTTAGCTCACAATTACTGGAAATTTCGGCCCATATTCGGCTGGTCCAAGGCTGAGTGGCACAGGGCAGAGAGCAGCAGTTCATGGTAGCACAACAGCAACAATCATGACAGAGGTGACCGACCAACCAGGGCAGCAGAGAGCAATAGCATGAGTCTGTCTCTCTCTGTATCACACTCAGGCTCTCTGCCTCAACCTATCCGCCTTAGGTCATACCCACAATCCTAGAAGTACTTAGACCCATAATCCCATTAGTACTAAAACACATAATCCCAGTGGATTATGAGTCAAGTATCAAACTCTAGAAGTCTCCACTTCATGATTGCATGAGGCTTTGGGGGGACAACTAGACATAAACCATAACATCATACTAGCTTCACTCAGATGATTGTTGGTGGATAGATCCTTGGCTTGTAAGGGGTTCGAAAATACAAAGCATGTGAGCCATGTATATAATGTGTAGCATGACTTTATAACAAAGACATGCTATTGTGAATTAACTAGAATAAATTCTAAGATTCTGGAAGCGGTTTTGTATAATCAAGACCAAAGTCTTATATTTAAAAATTTGAGACATTGCTACTGACTCTACATTTTAAATTGTGTAGATCATTATTGACATTCTGCCTTGTTTTGGTATGTGCTTCAAGTTAAGTAAGATTGACGTAACATGTACCTTGATATATTGGTGCAGAGGTTATTGATGGCTAGATTATTAATGTACCAATTACAATCCTGAATATAGGAATATTTTTGTGTAAAATTTATACAAAGCAGGTTATTACACTAGCTGTAGTGGCACATGTCTGTCTTCCAAATACTCAGGAGCTCAGGCAGAGTAATCACTGCAGGTTTAATACCAGCCTGAGGAATACAGTGAGCCCAAGCCCTACCGTAACTATGAAAGTTTGCCCTGTCTCAAAAAAATAACAACAAAGTAAGTTAGTAAAAAATACGGTTTTTGTCATGGAAACCTTGGTGTGAGTGATGGCTTTGCCACCTGCTTTTAGTCTACCATCAGAACCATTCTCCATAATTAAATATATTTCTTCCTTTATAAAATGGATATACTAATATCCCCAAGTTTTATTATTTATCTAGGATAGCAGCAATGCAAGAGAATTTCCACAATATTGCTAGGCACAAAGCAGGTAAATGAAGTATTACTATTATTCTTTTCTGTCATTGTCTGCATGTGTGAAACTGGTGTTCTAATTTTAGTTTTAAGTTTTCTATTGACCATAAAACTCAGTTAAGTATTGATATCATTTATTTTTGCCCTAATATTGAAAAATCTCCAGATTCTATTAAAATGGTGCATAACTTGATGCTATTGTTGGATACTTCTTAGCTTACATAAAAATGTGAAGAAAGCTTATGTGGCTTCACGCAGCTATAGGCCTGGCTGTTTCAGAGGCTTAGACAGAAATCAGGGGTTATAGTTTAGCTTGGGCAGTATAGTGAGAACCTACCTCAAAAAAAGTACGAAGAAAGTTAAATAAAGTTTCATTTTTTTTAAAAGGTCAGGTGTGGTCATGACATGAAATTATTGTAGATTAACAAGTAAAATTTTTCTGTATGACACAATAGCATTGTGTCTTTAAGTGTACAGGAACTGAAATGAAAGAATTATACTGGAAGGCAAAGGATTAAGTGCTTATATTAACCAGCTTTCCTATCATTGAGATGAAAGATTCCATATCCACAATTTAATAAATAAGACCTATGCATGCGTTCACCATTTGGGAAATTCAGTCCACAGTCAGCTATCTCCCAGGCAGGAATATCATGGTGCAAGGAGTGGTTAAATAAATGCCCATAATTCATGGCAACCAGGAAGAAGAACAGCAGGCAGCAGAGAAAGAAACTTCAGGACCACAGGTAGTGTCCAGGGTCCTGCCTCTGTGACCCAATAGACATATTCAGAATCTTTCTTTGCTTATCTTCTAAGCATTTCTTAATCCAGGGAATTTGGCAAATCATAATTAATAATCATTGTGTTAAGAGAGTTGAATAAAGGAGGGAAGTGACAGCTTAAGAAGAAGGAGCCCATCACATAATGAGTCTTCCTAAAGATGCATGTGGTGGGTAGATAGTCTACCTAATATTTTCAGTGGCACTGGGAGTCAGTTTCCATCAGCTGAAACAAATTGTATCTGTCTATTTGTTAACAATGCAGAAAAATATTTTGTCAGAATCCAAAGCTTGCTTCAGGACTGAAAACCTAAAAGTTGAGTTTTTTTTTTATGGCAGGACACACCTTCTTCTTCTACTTTTCCTGGCTACAAACTCAGCTGTCTTCCATCCTTTTTCCTTTCCTCTTTCTCTGAATTTTTTTAAAAAATGAATTACTAACTTCAGTGAAAAGAAATAGGAATGAGACAGTTTCACAACAGGTTAGTAGGACAGTTACAATAACATACTGCATATTGTTGTCTTTATAGTATTTATTCAGAGTATAAGGTACAGACTTGATGTCTTGTATAAACAATACTAATACAAATCTTTCCTCCCATTGAACTAAGAAATATTAGTTGTATGCATAGTCCAATATTCCATGATAGTAGTAGGTTATCAGCAGAACTGGCAATTTCAGAAGCTGTTGATTTGAGCCATTAACAGCTCAGAATATTAATATGCTTTACTTTTTATACTTCATTGTTAGATTTTTCTGCTGCCTGGTTAAGGTCAAGATAAAGCAAGACCTATATAACAAACAATGTAACTTTTGTGTCTGACAAGATCAGTCAAATCACCTCAGGATTTACCTTGAAATCATGTACAGCATTTTGTAGAACGTTTATCATTGTTAGCCATTTGGATGAGTTATGGCCATTGCTTGACCAGTTTGCTCTCTGTGAGAGCCTGAGAGAATGTTTTCTCTCTAGGTGACTCCTTAGGTACACTTTACATAGTCAATCACTTTCCTCTGTTGCCCCATAATCTCCTTGTACAGAAAATTTGGGACACCACAAAGATATATGATGTTACAATATAGGTTCTCTTATGTCTTGAGTCCTCACCTTGAAGGGCTATGGCCAAAATATTGGTTATCGTTGTAGCCCTTCTTGTTCATTAACCCTCCAGAAGAGAATCTTAGTGGTATTATTCCCTATAAAATAGGCACTTGAGCTTAATATCACCGTCTTTCTGAATATCAAACGCCTTAGACATAACATGGAATATGTATTTTCCATTAATAATTGCTATTCTAAATTTTAAATCCCTGTGGAATGTGAAAAATATCATTTTACATAGAAATTTAGGAATTTAGCCATATAGTAAATTGTAGCATAACAATCCTATGACATTTTCTTATCTTATTCTATTATTATTACTATTATTGTTATTATTATTATTATTATTTAAACAAATATTTACTTGGGAGAGAGTATAGCAACCATTGATATGACATTAGGAGCAGCATGCATCTAGAAGACCAGAATGACAGGCATTCCAAGCATGGTTTTAGTATTGCACAATGCGATCCTCAGTGTAGTTGCTTACTTCAGAGATATTAGCATAAATACTTAGGGCGAGAATTATACCAACTAATTGCTAGTTTCAAAACCTTTTGGAGATTCTTGGGACAGTTGCCTTAACTATCTTGCATATAAAAGTGCATGGTTCTGCCCCCGACGTGCTTCCTAACTTTTCTCCTTGATCTCAAGTTCTTGCTTTCTGTTCTCCACTGCTGGTGGGAATGCAGACTGGCACAACCATTATGGAAATCTTTGTGGTGATGTCTTAAAAATACTACAGCTGGAAATCTCATTCAGTCCAGCTATCTCGCTACTGGAAATTTCCCTCCAAAGAACTGAAAACATCATATTATAATGATATTTGTGCACTTACGTTTATAGTAGCACAATTTGTGATAGCCAAATCTTGGAAACATATGAAGTACCCGTCATGTAAAGAGATGGATGAAAAAGATGTGGTTTTTATACAATGGAGTTTTACTCAGCTATAAAGAATAATAAACCTAAAGCCTTCGTATAAGTGGCTGCAACTTGAAGATATACTCATGAGGGAAATAAACCAGACTTACACGTGTAAATATAATGCAGTCTCCTTAGTGTAAGAACTCAAAAAAAAAAAAAAAGAAAGAAAAAAATGGAAAGGTAAAGCAAGATCCTCTTTTTATCCCTCATTCTTTTTTTTTTCCTCATTCTTTCTTTTTAGCAGGAGTTGGTTTGTTCTTTTCCCCCATTAGGAAATATTTATGCCTATGTTTGTGCAATATCTACAAATACTAGAGCTAAAAATTACTACTCTAAGTAGTTTCTAGATTTTCTTTAGGGAATACTTTGTATAATGACAGAATTATACCAAACAAGTAAATGTTAAATAAAACTAGTTTCTTTCATAAATACAAATATATGCTCATAGCAGATGTAATTTCAAGTATTCACTTACTGGTTGTGCAATGTGTTTGGCGGATATAATCATGTTAGTAGAAGAATAGTAGTATGTTCCTCTTAGAATAGCACAAACCATCATAATTTATCTCTAAAATGAGTGAGCCAATGAAGAAATATCTACTTTAGCTTTTTTTTTTGTGGGACCAGGGTTCGAACTCACGACCTTGCACTTGCCCCGCAGGCACTTGTGCCTCGGAGCTATCTCCCCAGCCCCCCTACTTTAGCTTTACAGTGTATTATGCTCTTGATCTTATATATTAACTTGAAGTTTAAAGAAACTTTGGTAAGATAGCCTGTATGGTTCATTTTATGTAATATATTTTCCATCGAAACTGAAGGATTAAGTACACATTTAATGGTAAATAGGCAGTGGAGGTAGTATAAAAACAATAAGTATGACTAGATGATAACCTCAGAAACAATGGAATCAAATTTCCCTCTTCTACTTTCCAATTCGTATCATCACTTAGAGAATCCCTGTTATATGTGGCTGTATAAGTTAACACAAAAATAGAGAGAAAAAATCCAAACATAAGACATCAGTGCTATTGATAACAACATTTTAAAATATTTTCTAAAATCTAGAACATAGTTGTAACATTTCTAGGGTGCAAATAGTCAACAGCAAGAGGTCAACAATATTTCAATGTGTTGTCAGTTGAGATCTGGGCGGTGCTTTACAGATTGATGTAAAGCATCCACTTTCAGCGGGGTGAGCTCAGGAAAAAATATGTTGCAAGAGTTCATTATTTTTCTCCATTTCTAGCCACTGTCCCCATTAAGGTTTAGCAGCACAGATGGTGTTGTGGTAAAGACACATAACACTGTCAGGAGCTGTAACATATGGCACAAATCTGGCATTCCACATTCTCACAAGTTTCAAGGTTAAGATCAAACTTGTCTCTTTTTCTGACATGCAATTAACTTTTTTTCCTTTGTCTTTAAGTTAAAATATACAAAGATCTTTTATGAGAATGTTTTCTTAGTAGATCATTTACATGAATGTGTATTCTTTATTTCATTAACATTGAGCTAATGAATTTCAATTTGTGAGTGTATCTTGTGTCAAAATGTATAATCTTATAAGTCCCTCAATTAGGAATTAAATTATACTTGAAGATATTGGAGGCTTTTGAGAAAAAGAATACAGGATAATGCTAATGCAAAGTCAAAGTTATCATTAATTTCTTCATATATATGTAATTTCCTCATAGGTAGCTATGAGCATAGACAAAAATTCCTGGAAGTGTGAATTGAGTATGATTCATTTCATCAGTGAGTTATAGTTTTGTTATATAATGTACAAACATGTACATATAGAAGTGTTGTTCTCTGGAAAGAAACAATTTCCAAAAATTTTCTGGAAGAATATTACAAAGTTTCATAGGGTTATAATATTTCCAAGACAGTGTGGTGAGAAAATATCTTACTAAGAATGAAAAAACATTATCAGATAATAAGGAAAACATTTGTTCTGTCATAAAGTACACATAGAAATATGCCGAAAATCACGGACTCTCCTTCTCAGATTCTTCCTTGGAAATTCAATAACTTATTTATCATCTGTCTATTTTTTACCCAGCTATGCATTTAACACAAGGAATGAAACAGAACGAGTATTTTAGGGGAAAATCAAAATAACTTATTGTATATGAATATAAAAGATGTACAGTTCAACACAGTATTTTAAAAAACACTGATTTTTTAAGAAGGCTGTATGATGTTATACTTTTTAAATATACAAAATAGAACTTAGCCATAATAATAAATCTCTTTGTAAAGTTGACCACTGCACTATAAGTATAAAATTAAGGTGATTATTTTCAGAAAGGTATCTTTCAAATTCTAATACATGATGATTCACAAGGCTAATAGTTATAATGAGCTGATGGCTATGTTATGATTTGATGAACATAAAAACATCTTTTCATAATAGCCCTGGACTAAGATAGATCACAGGGCAGACATATGGTATCCCAACTTCAGTTCCTTTTAGGAAGCAGATGAAGTCTGTTATTTTTTTTTAAATGAATATTTGAGTAGGAGGATAGTAAATATAGCACATGTATAGTGACAATTCAAGCTTTAGGGATATGTTCTATGAGAGAAATGATGGGGAAAAACTGATAATTAGACACTTAGAATTTTTCATTGTATCCCAAACCACTTTTATAGTAGTTGAATGAAATAAAATTGAATTCTTTTTAGAGCATATTTATCTGAATTCATTAGTGTGAGAGGTGTACATGATTGCCAAGAAATTCAATTGCTATTAGTTCACATCAACAGAGTCATTGTTTTAGAAAAATGCCTTTGTAGGTATTGCATAATTTGGCTTTAATTATGTATTCGTTGTTCACTTTTTCCGTTTACTTACTTTTTGCGGGATCCTATCCAATATCCATTCAGTTTTCCAAAGGCAACACACTCTCTTAAGAGAAATAATTACTTTTCCACCTTGAATTTATTATTAGGCATCATCTCTGAGAGTACACAGACAAATCATCTGTGGGTTTATGTATTTTCATTTTACACCAAACCTACTTTCTTTATTCCTGACTCCTTGCTTTGCACCTGTTGACTGATTTGCTTGATTTTTTTTCCCCCACTAAACGTGACTACAGGCTTTTTTGGAGAAAGTGAAATGTCTATTTTTCTATTGAAATTGCATATTCTGGAACACAAATAGCTATTGAATGAAATTATGCAGATAAGGAAAAAAATTGCTCAGCACATTGTCTTGTGTATTGTTCTTTTTTTTTTTTTTTTTTTTTTTTTTTTTTTTTTTTTTTTTTTTTTTTTTTTTTTTTTTTTTTTTTTTTTTTTTTTTTTTTTTTTTTTTTTTTTTTTTTTTTTTTTTTTTTTTTTTTTTTTTTTTT
>PVJA010022642.1:0-34009 GCA_004027025.1 Myocastor coypus | reverse complement strand
TCCCCCTCCCCCTCCCCTCCCTTCCCTCCTCCTCCCTCCCCCTTCCCCCCTTCTCCTTCTTCCTTGCACTTGTTGCTGGTCAGGTACTTGTGCCACGGAGCTATCTCCCGGGCCCCTCTCTCAAGTACTTCTTGTTATGGTCTAGTTGGTCTTTCTCCCAAAGTGACTATCAGCGTGCAATATGTATTTGTTCCAATTCCCCAGGATAAGTGTATGCATTACATGTTGCAAACACACACTAATGAAAAGGTGAGAAAGGGGTTATCAGGGAAAAGGATAAACAGCCTCATCGCAGGCAGTAATTGCTGGGGAAACAAGATTTTGATGAGTCGTTAGAATGTTTTGAATACATGTTAGGAAATAGTGCATGCCAATTAAAAGGAAAATCAATTCTCTGTGTGGTGGTAAATTTATGTCAGCAATAGTACTAGGCTATGGTACCCAGAGATTCGATCAGACACTAAGGAAAGAAAGAATTAAGCTGCCTCGGGCTCCGCTCCAGCTTGCCACAAGGAGTGTGATCATGATGCTGCAAACAGAAACGAAGAAAAGCAAGACTGAAAAAGAGAAGACAGGAAGTGGGGTGGGCAGAAGGACCCCGCCCCGTGAAGGGTCGGAAGCAGGCTGCTGCGGGGGGTGGGGGGGGCACGCCCCCGTGCACTTGCTTGGGTGCAGACCACAGAGACAAGCAGGGTGACCCTGGCAGGCAGACATCTCCAGAGTGGTGGTGCAGGGAGGGCCCAGGCCACGGCCATCGCGCCACTGCAGGCTCCAACCTCCTCTTACAGAGGTGAAACCGAGCATGAGATTGCTGGCTTGGGGTGTCAGCCTGGATCCTGACACGCCCCAGGCGTGGCCCGGGTGGCCACACCAGGGAAGGAGAGGACCCAATGATCTGGGACCCTTGTCCCCTCGCAGCTCTAGCTGCACAACAGAAGCGCCTGGGAGGATTCTACTTATCTTACTATTTTATTTTGTAGCACTGAGATTTTACCCAGGGCCTTTGCCCTGGGCTACATCCCTAACTTTTAAAATTTTGAGAAAGGATCTTGCGAAGTCTCCATGTTGCCTAGGCTGAGCTTGAACATGCATTCTTCCTGCCTCAGCCTCCCAGGGTGCTGGGGTTACAGGTGGTCACCACCACGCCCAGCTCTGAGGAACATTTAAAAATCGCAGTATCTGAGACCAGTCTCAGGCCAGTTTTCAGAGCCGGGAGTTGAACTCACTCAAGCCCTTACTCTACTGCGCTGTCCCTCAGCCCCAGCATCAGGATGTTTTGAGCAGGCGCTCAGGGCCTGAGTTGCTTTGGACAGAGCCAGGGATGGTTTCACTTCACACTTGCTCCTTCTGCTCCCACTCTGCCTAGAAAGGGCTGAAGGAAAGCCGGAGGACAGGCTGTGTCACCACTGGCCTGGAATGTGGTAGCTCGAGCTGCCCAGACTTCCGGGTGAAGCCAGAAATGCGGCCCGCCCATGCCTCCCCACCCGTGCTGCCGTTCCTGCTGAATGGCGTCTCTGTGGCCCAATTCTTCCTTTCTGCAGAAAGTGGCTTCCCCGCTACAGTCCTGCCAGGACCTGGGCTCCTGGCCTCCCTGTGGGTGTCAGGGACTCCAGAGTGAACCCTGGGCTGTTGGGGTACAATGGGGGCAGCCTCAAACTCATAACACAGGAGAGGAGAGAGAGCCACAGTGGCCACAAGGACAAAGGACTGCTTTGTTCCCAGGCTTCCTAGAGACCCTCCTGCATGCCAGGCATGACCAGGGCACTGTTGTGGTTTGTGTCAAGTTGTCCCCCAAAGCCTCATGCAATCATGGGGCGGGGACTTCTAGAGTTTCAGACTTGATTCGTGATCCGCTGGGATCATGGATCTGAGCATCGCTAGGATTATGGGTGCGGCCTGCAGTGGATAGCCTGAGGCAGACAGCCTGGATGTAACATAAAGAGAGACAGAGAGACAGACTGGCTCTGTTGCTCTCTGTTGCCCTGGTTGGTTGGCTGCCTCTGTTGCCATTTGCTGTTCTCCTGCCGCCTTGAACTGCTGCTCTCTGCCATGTGCCTCTCTGCCTTGGAGCCAGCCAGTATGGACTGAAACCTCCAGTAACTGCGAACTAAATAAACCTTTCCTTCCTTCATCGTAGGTGTCGGCCTTTGTCCCAGCAAGGAGAGAACAGTACCTGAGACAGGCCCTATCTCTATCCCTATCCCATGGGCTTCCCAACCAAGTAAAAGCTAGAATTTCCTATGAACTAGGGGAGAAAGGGGTCAAGAGTGAGGTGGGAAAGTCTCTAATCCTATTAGCGCAAGATGCTGTCTTCCAAAATGAGTCCGACAGTGTGCTATTTTTCCTGCTAGAGGAGGAGGCAGCTGGGATGCGCAAGGCTGGATAACTTCCTCAGGTGCAGCCATTAAGTGGCCAAGTCGAGGGTGAGGCCCAGTGTCTGTCTGCAGGCTCCAGAACACTGCTCTTCCAAGGAGTCTGACGCTGACCCCGCGCCTGACCTGTGCTTCTTCCTCCAGCTATGGGAAGAGCAGTGACCCAAGCTGAGGACCCAGCTTCCCGCACCGGGTGGCCACCAGCCCGCCGTGTGACGTAGGGCAGTCCCGTCCCTTCTCAGCCCTGGCTTGGTTTTCTTACACAGAAAGTAAGGAAGGCAAGATGAGTCGTTTTTTTTTGGTGGGACCAGGGTTAGAACTCACGACCTTGCACTTGCCCAGCAGGCACTTGTGCCTCGGAGCTATCTCCCCAGCCCCAAGATGAGTCGTTTTAAAGATTCTTTGCAACGCTATGATTTTTATAAAAGTCCATCTCCTTTTCCCAGTCAGTCGTGAGTTTGTTTGGATTTCATCTTATAAGATGCGAGGTCACACAGTGATTTCCTGCCAAGCAGGAGCTGCAGCCTGCAGTTCAGAGCCCAGCGTGCTGCCCTGGGCCTTCCTCGGCTACATCAGAGTAACAGGGTGCCCCCTGCAGCCACCCTGGGGTCCCAGCAGCAGATACCACGAGTCAGGGTTGCTGCAGAGAGGAAAGTCAGTCGGTCCAAACTGGAAGAGAAGGCTGGGCACAGTGGCACACACCGGTTATACCAGCGCTCAGGAAGCTGAGGCAGGAGGATTATTGGGAGTTCAAGGCCAGCCTGGGCTACATACACGGCAAGACCCTGCCTCAAAACAGAAACAAAACAACACACACACACACACACACACTCATGCACACACATATGCACGCACACACAGACACACAATACACATCCACATGTGCGCATACACATGCACATACACACATGTGTCTATACCTGAAGAACAGGACAGCCCAGAGTTTGTCACCTCAAACGTCCCCCAGCAGTTTAAGGTTTTGAAAGTAGCCCTGAGAGCTGCTATTAGGCAGCGCATTTAATGGGTTTGGGAAATTGGCTAATTTTGTCTCAATCGCCTGAGTGGTGTCTGCTGCATGCTAAGTACCCAGGGCCAGGGTGGCCTTGCGCCCAAGGCCTTCGGGGAGACATGATGTTGGCAGGACAAGGCTGGTGGTTTGTGGCACCCAAGAGACCGCAGGTGACCCGGGCGCCAAGCCGCTCCTGAGCGGGGTCTGCCTGTCTCTCTGCCGCAGCCCCTGCTCCCTGGCTGAGCCCCCACCTCGGGTCAGCTGAGTCACCAGACGCTGCTTCCACGGGACGGCTCCCAGCAAGCGGCTCCCATCCCCAGTCCTCAGCAGGCCACCGTTGGCTTCCTGCCCCCGGCCGTCCTGGAGTCCCTGTCTGGCTCCAGCTTGTTAATTTTCATCCTCTGCTACTTCTCACCATTCCAAGACTGGAGGCCCCCACCAGGCTGCTTCCTGGTCACCCCATCCCACCCCATGGGGCATGCCCAGCCCTCTGCAGGGTTGGTTGGGGTCCCAGAGACCAGGGGCCGCAGACACCCTCAGAGCCTTGAAAGTGCTCGAGACCTAGTGTCTGAAGGCTGTGCTGGGGAAGGCCCTCCGGCTGCCAAGCCTCAGTTTTTCCGTTCATAAAATGGGGCTGATTGTTTGCCAGGCTCCCTGCCAGGTGCTTGTAAATGACTGGATTCCCACCAATTACTGTGCTTTGTAAATGAGGCCGCCGTAGGCAATGCCTGTTATTATAGATAACCCCAGAACAGTGTTCTTCCACCCACACGGCCTCCTCTGTGCCCAGAAAATCATTAAATGAGCACTTTGGAATTGTTTTGTTAGCAAAACTTCTTTTTTTTTTTAAATTTTGTTTATTTTTTTCTTGTTTCAGAATTTTTGTTTGTTTGTTTATTTATTTTTATGGCCGGTTCAGCCTGCCCTGAGAGAGGGCTGGCGCAGCATGTGGCGCCGGGGATCGAACTGCAGTCCCTGCAGCCGCCTAAGCTTTCCTGAGCAGGCGCTTTAGACCACTGAGCCATCCTGCTGGGCCCCTGTTAGCAAAACTTTACATGTGCACCATCTTCTTGCCCTTGGTTGCTTGTGGGAAGGGGGAGGGAGCACCAAGTCACCTGTCAGGCTGATGAGACCCGGAGGAGTGGCGCGGAGCACCCCCTGCAGGCCGGGGTAACACGGCTGGGCCCCAGACGGGTCGCTGGGCTGCAAGGACCTAGGCAACAGAGCTGCACAAGGGTCATCACCAAGTGCCACATGACAGCATCTGCATCCAGGGCTCTGAGTGAGGAACTCTGCATCTTCTGTCGAGCTCAGGCCAAGCCACCTCCCCCAGCAAGGACCTTGGGGAACCACCACACTGCGGTCCCAGGGCCATGGGGACCGGGCAGCCCCACTCTGGGAGCCGGTGCAGTTACGCAGTCCGTAGCTACCTCTTTGCCTTTCTCCTGCACCCTGCACCCTGCGCTGGAAATAACCCCACCGAAGGCCCCTTGCTCTCGGCTCTGCCCATCTGCCCACCATGGTCAGCTCCTGCTCCCCGCTACTCCATCCAGGTGCTTTCACTGAAGGAGAAAGGGAGTGATTCCAAGCGGGTGTAAGGTGGCATATGAGAGATATTTGAGGTCAAAGGAAGCCCCTTCCTTGACCAACAGCCTGTCTTCTCCAAAGACTGAATAAGGAAAGGTTAGGTTTTAGCAACGACAGGAATGACAGATCAGGGTTAGACACAAGAGAAGCCTTAAATGTCAGGAATTGGTGAGCGACAGAGATGTGGAATCTGATTCACAGAGTTCCGAGGCAGGCTAGGTCTGTGCACATTTGAGACGGTTCCCGGGTGCCGCTAGGTAAGGGCAGGGGTGGCTTGGCTCTGCTGGGGCAGGGGAGCTTGGAGCCCGATTCGCAGCCGGTTTCCCGCAGTAGAGTGTCACTGTGGCTGCAGCAACCAGTGGTCTGCAAGATGGCCAGCGGGGATGCAGGAGTCTGGCCACTGCTGCGCGGTTGCATCTGGCCTAAGAGGCCACGGGTGGGGAGATGAGAAGCAGGGACGGATGGGGGGGGTGTTTGGGACTTTTTTCTAGTGCTAGATTTTGAACCTAGAGCCTCAAGTGTAGCTAGGCAAGTGCCCTACCACTGGGCTACATCCCAGCCTAGCTGGCATTTTGAAGAGGTGCCATTAGGCAAGTGACCTTGGGAAGACGCCGCCCAGGGCAGGGCCTCCTCCTCGGGGAAGCCCTCTCTGTGCCCCCGCATTCGTGGCTCCCCTCTGGGCTTCCACAGGACCCTGGGCTATCTTTGTCCTTAACTGAGTCTGGTGGTGTTGAGGCCCCCAAGTGTGCTCCTGTCTGCTTGCCCCGCCGTGAGCATCTCGTAAGAGCTACGTCTGGCCTGGAATAGCGGTCAGCGCTTCTCAGCGGTTCAGGAAGCTGAGGCAGGAGGATCGTTGAGCGCGGGAGTTTGAGGCCAGCCTGGACAATGTAGCAAGACACTGCCTCTGCAACAACAACGACGTCCCCTATACTTCTGTGAATGCTGTCTCTGGGCCCTGGTGGAGGACGAGGGTCACAGGAAGTGCCGGGTGATGGGTCTTCACCAGCGCCCCCTCCTGGGGGATTTTGTGCGTACGTCACCCCTAAAGATAACCTCAGGCCCTGGCCTTGCGGAACCACATTTCAACAGGCAAGCGAGCAGAGGACTGGAGGAAATCTGGGTTCAGAACCCACAGAGCTCCTCAGCAGCAGCGCGGCCTGAGCAGCACCTCACAATGTCCTTCCTGTGCCTCAGTTTCCTTATCTACAAAATAGGGGCGATGATCCTGCAGATTCGCAGGGTTGTCTTGAAAATAAGTTAAGCTCTCAGGTGTGCAGGCGGTAAAAACAGCTTGAGAAAGGTCTTCAAGACTTATACCAAGGTAAGAAGTTATTAATAGCTTCATTATTATTCTTACCCAGAATGCCCAGGGAAAGGCAGCATGTGGCAGCCCCCACCCCCGCACCCCACCTTTCCATACTATTTCTGTACCTGGAAAGCAGGTTCTTGGAGTGTTAGTCCTCGGTTTGCCACTGTGGGGGAGGAGGGTGAGTGTCTGGAAGCTGGGCTTCCCTGGGCTCCTCACAAACGGTCCGATTCGATGCAGAAAGCCCTGCTGACAGGAGGCCACCAGGCAGCTGCAAGGCTGTGGTGGGCAGCGCCTCTCGGTCACTTCTCTGCTGAGTGGTGTTGGTGAGGTGCTGGGGGGCCCCTCCCCAGGGAGGCCTGGACAGCTCAGAGCTGGGGCTAAATCCTAGGCCGCCTCTGGGCCAGGCCAGCTTGCAGGGAAGAAGCTCATATTCACCTCCTGCACTTCTGAGGTAGAGCAAGTAGCTCCTCCTCCGCCCGCCTCTTCCTACAGCCCTTGTGCCCGGAGCCCCCACCCCTAAAGGTAGGGAGCTCTGGGCAGAAGTGGAAAGAAGGCCAGCTTGGCCCCTTTCCCACACCACCTCCTTGCCAGGGGAGCAGCCAAGAAGCAGGTGGCCCACAGGTGAGAGCAGGAAGCGGTGGCCAGGACCAGGCATCCCTGCGCTCCACAGCGTCCTGCAGGCAGCACTCAGGCTCTGTGAGTCTGCAGAGTCCCCCAGAATCCCTCAGGGTGGAACTTTTCGGGCCCTGCCCAGCGCTAACCTAACCTATGGAAAGTAGCCCAGGGGAGGCACAGATCCACAGAAGTGGAGGTCGTTTGTGGCTGGGGGAATAAGCAAACCCAGGCCAACAAGCAGCAGGTACTCGGGAGAGAAAGTGAGGAAACTCTCCAAGGCTCAGAGAGGACCGGAGGAACCTGGGGGGAGGTGAAGCTGAGGCCCCACCAGCGTGCCAGGGCCTCCGACTTGCAGGAGGAAGACGCGAAGCCACTGTTGCCAGTCCCGTGCTCCAGTATCAGGGAAATGCAGCCTGGCAGCTGGAAGGAGGTCTCCTGCTCCCCACTCGGCTGGCCGGGTCCACGCCGCTGACTTAAAGCGCTGCCCTCGATTCTATCTTTAGCTCAGGCTGCTGGGAGCCTGAGTGACAGGCAGGGTGGGAAAAATGTGCAGCTACCAGGTTTGCTGAGAAGGTGGCACTGACTGCGAGGAGCAGGGCCCATGTAATATTCATTGCTCCATCTGAGGCCGGGGTCACGGCAGGACACAGCGCCATCCCTGCTGGCTGCGTGAGGACAGAGGGACAAATGGACAGATGGATGGATGGGCAGGTGGGTGGGTGGATGGACGGATGGATGGATGGAAGGATGGATGGATGGATGGACGGATGGACAGAGGGATGGACAGATGGACGAATGGATAGATGGGTGGACAGATGGATGGGCAGATGGGTGGATGGATGGATGGATGGGCAGATGGATGGATGGATGGATGGATGGAGGGATGGACGGATGGATGGGTGGACGGAGGGATGGATGGATAGACAGAGGGATGGATAGATGGATGGATGGACGGATGGACGGACAGAGGGATGGACAGATGGACAAATGGATAGATGCATGGACAGATGGATGGGCAGATGGGTGGATGGATGGAAGGAGGGACGGATGGATGGGTGGACAGATGGACAGATGGACGGATGGATGGATGGGTGGACAGATGGATGGATGGATGGAAGGAGGGATGGGCAGGTGGGTGGGTGGATGGACGGATGGATGGATGGATGGATGGATGGACGGACGGATGGATGGATGGATGGACGGATGGATGGACAGAGGGATGGACAGATGGACGAATGGATAGATGGGTGGACAGATGGATGGGCAGATGGGTGGATGGATGGATGGGTGGACAGATGGACAGATGGATGGATGGGTGGACAGATGGATGGGCAGACGGGTGGGTGGGTGGATGGATGGATGGATGGATGGACGGACGGATGGATGGATGGATGAATGGATAGATGGGTGGACAGATGGACAGGTGGATGCATCCATGCAGAGGCCCTGAGGAGGCGAAGGCAGCAGGCCAGCTGCTCCCTAGACCAAGAAGACAGGGACCTTGATGAACTCTGTATGACTTCAGGAGGGCGACTCCCACTCCTGCTCCCTTTCTTTATTCGCAGGAGGGGACCAGATAATTGGCTTTCATTTGCTTCCTTGGACCACCACTCCCTCCACTGTCAGCTGTCATCTTTGCCACCCTGTGAGGAGAAAAAGGAGGGCCAGGATTGACAGGGCCCGCCTACTGGCTCCTTCACGACTGAACTTTCTGAAAAGCATTCTGTGGAAGCGTCCTGTGGCTACAGAATGTGACTCAACCTTCGTTATCTTTGGAAGCTGTGGTTCGCTCACACGCTGGAAGGTCCAGGGCTCCAGGCTGGCTCCAGGGCAACTCTATCTGCGTGTGGTGGGGGGCTGTTGAACCCCAGGCCTTTGCACCAAGTACATCACCCACCTTCCTTATTTTAATTTTTAAATGTTAAGACGGTCTCTCTCATTGCCCAGGCTTGGCTTGAATTCTGATCTTGTCTCACCTTTCCAGGATGCTGGATTGCCAGGCGCGCACCTAGGGCCAGCCTGGAGCAGCTCTTGAATTAGGGTTTTGCTGGAGGCTGGAATAGCGAAGTCCTCTGCATTCTACTTCCATCCCCGCAGCTCCCTCACACTCACTAGGAGAGAATTCCTCGGACCTTGTTGCTTGCACAGTATTTCCAGATTACTGGCTTTGGGTGCAGACTGGGGTTTGTATTGTACATAGCTAGCTCATAGTTTTCTCACTAATTGTATTTATCTTTGCAGGGCCGAGGATTGAACCAAGAGCCTTGCGTGTGGCAGGTAAGCACTCTACCACTGAGCTGCATCCCTTGCCACTATTTCCTTCGAGAAACTTGGGCACCACCCACCCTGTCCCTGCCAGTGTAAGAGTCTCGGCTGGGGTGGGGGTGGGCTGAAAAGCCCACTCCCAGCGCTGCGCCCTAGGCAAAGTTCAGCTCCCATTCCGCCCCAGGTGAGGGGCAGTGGCTCAGGCTGTGAGCTCCACCCACCCTGCCCAGATCTCTCAGGCCTGTTCTTGGCCTAGGGAAATTGCTTCCCGCAGCAGGTGCTGGGAATGGCCTGTCAGCTTCTCCTGTCGGGACCCATATGAAAATCTGGCCTCTGAGCAATGAAGCAACTGCACAGTCAACCGCTTTGTTCCCATGGGGAAGAGCGAAGCGTCCGAGGGAGGTCGAGGGAAAGCCCTGGCAGGGTAGAAGGGGTTGGGGAGACACTTGCACTGATGCAGGGTCTCCAGGAGGCTCGAGACCACACGAGAAGAAAGCAGGAAAACAGAGTCAGGACACGTTCCTTCGGGACACTCTGGGCACAGCAGCGTCCAGCGGCCCAGCTCTGGGTACTGGGTATCACGTGGAGGTGCCGAGTGAGTGAGGCCAGGGTGTGAGGGCCCGGCGAGCTCCTGGCCCTTCTCTTGGAATGCCCAGGCACAGGTGTGGGCTGGTGCGGGCCCTAGGGGGTCACTTCACTATGGTGCCTCCATCACCTTCTCTGTTATAGGTGCGTCGCCTCTTACCCCATCTACTGGTCAGCCAGTCTTCAGTGTGAAGGAATTTCTTTCTAGGTATCGGCCCTGTTTCCGGGGTGCTATTCAGTGGCTGAACCCCAGGTGTGGCTGGCGGGTGTCTGCTTCCTCTAGGCTCCTGCTCCAGCCAGCCTGTGCCACGGAGGCCCGTGGCACCCTGTGCAGTCTTCTAGTGACTTCCCTCCACCTTCTTCTCTGAGGTCTTCTCCTGCTCACCTTTCTCCACAGCCTAGGTCTCGGGCCAGCTTCAGCCCTAAGCACCCAGTACGGCAAGAGCCCCTCATGGACGCTGAGCCCCAGCCTCTGCTTTCCCACACACTGCGCCTGGGCTCTGCTTGTAAACCTGCTGGGGGTCAGATGCGTAGCACACTGTGCGGCTGCTGCCTGGGGACTGCCTGGGCCCAGGGCCTGCTCGCTGACCCGGAACCCCATGCTCGGACACGGGCACGGCTCCTGCCCTAGACCATCGGCTTCCTGCTGCCCGCTGCCTGCGGGCACCCTGTCCTCCGCCATCTGTGGTGGCCTCCCCTCTCTCTCTGCTAAATCAAGCCCGTGCCCTTTGAGTAATAGGTCAGCTGCCTCCGCCCCTCCCAGAAAGCTTCCCGACTGCCCTTGCAGCAGCCCTGCTCTGCTCACTGCCATGCTTCTCAGGCTGTAACAGGACTGGCCTCTCCGTAGCATGTGCACACAGGGGGAGGGGTGTCTATGGGTTCGGCTAAGTCCCTGGGGGCACCCTTCCCAAGGGACCACGTCACGGTTCCCCTGGTGAGATGGACCTGGCCAATTGATGTCTGACCAGTAGCTTCGTTAAGGGGAAGGTGGTCGGTGCAGGTTTGGTATTTGGAAGATGGCAGAATGGGATCAGGAGTGGGGATCAGGTACAGAGACCCCAGGCTATCCACAGGGTCTTCTAGGCCTGCTCTGTACCACTTCTCACTGCAAGCTGTGGTGGGGATTTCGGGGGAGGTGCACGCTCAGCTGCCTGGCCGAGGGCAGCCCGGATGGCCTGGGCTCCCAGCACACTGCTCAGGGCTCAGGGCTCGGGGGCCCTTTGGGTGTACGGGTTCAGCTCGGCACACAGGCGTGTGTGGAGAGGCAGCAAGGACGGTGCTGCCGTGCTGCGGTCTGCCGGCTTCAGGCAGACTCACCTCTAGGTGCTGGCCAGGCCGAGATCTCTGTTTATTAGTCTGGTTAGAAAATGAAAAGCTCTTCCTGCCAGCGATTAACGTACCAAAATAAACACGGTTTCTGCTTTTTGTGACAAAGTTCGTCCCTGAGTACCAGTCTTAGGGCTGCCAGACTGCAGTCTCCAGAGGGTACGGCCAGCATGGCTACACTTGCAGGGAGTGCACTGGGGAGCAGAGGAGCACCCAGTCCCCAGGGGGTGGTGCCAAGGCTGCCCCAGAGGCCTCATCCTCATCTCAAACCTTTTGGCCACAAATTTCCGAGCCCTTGGCTCTCTGCCTCCCTTTCCCCCATGCTGATGTTGCTTGTGTTTTCACTCCGGGGCCTGTTTGGTTTATTCCCAGCTCTTGCGTGACAGGGATGCCACCTGCATCTCTGCTGCCAGCCCTTTGCTGCCCAGTGGCCTCTTGCAAGTGTTTGCCATCAGGAGCCCTTAGCTGCTGGGTTTACCCGGCGGGCCTGGCGCTCTCACATGAGAGCCGTGCTGGGGTCCTCGATGGGGCGTGCTGACTGCAGGCCCAGCCTCGTTGCTCCTCCAGGCGCTGCATGTGAGAGGACAGGGCGGAGTGGGAGGGCCTGCGTGGGCTGAGAGGCAGAGCTGCCTTAGAAGCTTGCAGGACGAGGGGCATGTGCTCAGGTAAGCGGAACTCTGGGAGGCACCAGCCAGAGACCATTAGCGATCACACGATCACACCGGGGGAGGTAAAAGCAGCGCTAATTAAGCCTAGGAACATTGTCTTCTTCCTCTCAGCCCTGCTGGGAACCAGCCCCTGTGATCACAGTGGGATCAGGATCACAACCGCTGCTGCCCCAGGCTCAGCACCCTTGGTAGGCAAGAAGGAGGGGAGAGGGATCCACCGCTCAGACGCCAGCTCCCCTTCGCTGGGCCCCTCTGGGGGCGGCTCCTTCCAGCTGGCAACCGGCATGGCTGTTCCCCGGGGATTTTATCAGGGGGGTGGCTAGGCATGGTTTTTTTAAAGAATTTTTTATTTTATTTATTTATTTTTTTCTTGTTTCAGACCTTTGTTTGTTTATTCACTCATTTTTATGACTGGCTCAACCCGCCCCAAGGACAGGGCTGGCGCAGCATGTGGTGCCGGGGATTGAACCTCAGTCCCTGAAGCCGCCCAAGCAGGCGCTTTAGGCCACTGAGCCATCCTGCCGGCCCTAGGCATGGTTTTAAGGTGCCCAGTGTTAAAGACAGAGCCAGCCTCGGCGTCAAGGTACTCCCTTGCTCCGAGTCCACATGACACAGGTAACAAGGGGAACGTGCAGAGAAACTCGAGGGTCGCTTCCCTAGAGGCGGCCACCGGCCGTCACACGCTCCCTGTCCTGCCTGCTCGCATCTCCCTGTGTTACCGCCCTTAGGATTCTGTCCAGAACAGTCTGGTCACAGCACCCCGTGGAGTCTTTTTATCGGGATCCTTCCAAGAGGTACGGGAGTGGCCCCAAGTCTCTTTGGAGGGTGGCAAGGAAAAGGACTCTTTTTTTTTGTTTTTTTTTTTTTTGGTCTTTTTGAGACAGGGTCTCGCTGTACAGTTCAGCCTGGCCTTGAGCTCACTTTTGTAGCCCAGGCTGGTCTTGAACTCGCACCAATCCTCCTGCCTCAGCCTCCTGAGTGCTGGGATTACAGGCGTGAGCCACCACGCCCGGCAAGGACTCTTGTTAATAAGGTCTAATAAACAATTTACAGCCCAGGCTAAATGAGTTGCTTGCTATGGATTCTGTTCTGAACCGAATGCCCAGCCACCAGGCCCTCTGGGACGATGTGCTGTGTCCTATCTGGAGCAGCGCAGGAACAAAATGAACAAGATGTTCTCCTGAGGGCTGGGGATATAGCTCAGCAGCATAAGCGCCTGCCTCACAAGGACAAGGTTCAGAGTTCCATCCCCGGTACACCCCCAAAAAAGAAAGAGAGAGAGTGAGCTTTCCCCTGTGCACCTCTTCCTCCCCTCCTTTCCCCTCCTCCCCTTCCTTCCTTCTTTCCTCCCATCCTCCTCTTCCCCTCTCTCCCTCCTCCCTCCTCCTCTTACAGTGCAGAGCATGTGACCTGCAGTCATAGGTACGCTAGGCAAGCACTCTGCCACTCAGCTACACTCCCAGCCCCAAGCATTTTTTTTCTTTTTGTTTTCTTCTCTTTTTTTTAAAAAAATAATTATTTATTTATTTATTTATTTATTTATTTATTTATTTATTTATTTATTGTTTCAGAACCTTTATTTGTTTATTCACTCATTTTGATGGTGGGCTCAGCCCGCCCCAAAGGCAGAGCTGGCGCAGCATGTGGTGCCGGGGATTGAACCCGGTCCCTGAAGCCACCCAAGCTTTCCCACGCAGGCGCTTTAGACCACTGAGCCATCCCACCGGGCCCCCTTTTCTTCTCTTTTAATGTATTTGATTGTTACAGGGACTCACTATACAGCTCCAACTCACAGTGCTCCTCCTGTTTTCAGGCTCCCTAGCACTGGGATTACAGGTGTGGGTCACCACACCCAGACTCAGTCTGGTCTGGCTCAGCCCGCCCTGGGGGTGGGGCTGGTGCAGCATGTGGTGCTGGGGATCAAACTGCAGTCCCTGTGCTTCCTTAAGCACGTGCTTTAGCCCACTGAGCTATCTCGCTGGCGCTGTGCACTTCTTTTTTTTTTAGAATTTTTTATTTTTATTTTTTTCTTGTTTCAGAACCTTTGTTTATTCACTCATTTCCATGGCTGGCTCAGCCCGCCCCCAGGGCAGGGCTGGCGCAGCATGTGGTGCCGGGGATCGAACCGTGGTAGCTGAAGCTGCCCAAGCTTTCCCAAGCAGGCGCTTTAGACCGCTGAGCCATCCCGCCGGGCCCCTGTGCACTTCTGATAGCATTTCTTCAAAAATGAGTTCACGGGGAATACTTTAGCACGTGATACTTTTCTTCCTTTGCATTTTGAGACATGGTCTTCCTCCATAGTGCAAGCTGTCATTCTGGCCTTGAACTCATTATACAGCCAGGCTGGCCTCAAACTAGTGGCAATCTTTCTGCCTCAGCCTACTGAGTGCTGGGGTTTACGGATGTGCATCACCATGCCTGGCTTGGTATCTGTCTGTCTGTCTGTCTGTCTGTCTGTCTGTCTGTCTATCTTAGTACTGTGATGTACTGCAAATTCTTTTTTTTCTTTTTTTTGAAATAATTTATTTTATTTTATTTTTTTCTTGTTTCAGAACTTTTGTTTATTTATTTGTATGGCTGGCTCAGCCTGCCCTGAGGGCAGGGCTGGCTCAGCATGTGGTGCCGGGGATTGAACCACGGTCCCTGCAGCACCCAAGCTTTCCCAAGCAGGCGCTTTAGACCACTGAGCCATCCCGCTGGGCCCCCTGTACTGTGAATTCTTGAACTCTTTCCTTGAACTGTTAGTCATAGCACTGATGTCTTTAAAATCTCGTGTGAGTTTTATAGTCATTAGAAATTGATATTCCATTCTCTATATTGCTTTTAATAAGAAACAAGCCTCCTTTCCCCAACTCCTTGCTCCTCAACATCTAGTTATAATCCTGAAGCAGCAAGAAAATAGGCTAATTTGATCCGTCTTTTGCATTCCTGAAACATTATCTTGTACCCAAGACATAAGGGGCCCTGAGCTTCAGCTACAAGCCCTCAGCTCCCACTGGCTGCTAGATATAGTGGCAAATAATCCCAGCACTGGGGAGGCTGAGGCAGGAGGACTGCCGGGAGTTCCAGGCTAGCCTGGGTTACATAGCAAAACTTTGTCTGTAAATAAATTAACTAATAAGATTCCTGTTTGCCAATTTCAAGACTAAGAGAGGTGGCAGGGCTCTGGCGCCCTTGCTCCCTTCTAGGGCTGACCTTGCCAGGCAGTTTCGGGCTTTTCCTACCCTGCCCTTCTGCTCCTTCGAGCCTGGGGTCTTCCTCCCAGCTGCCTTCATCCTGTGCCTTTTTCAGGGGAAGCTCTTCTTGGGCTCTGATTCTTGCTTTTGTGTGTGGTAAACTCTATAGCTGGGAACGCACAGCCACTTAGGCCCAAGGCAAACAGCAACAGAAAGGCCAATCATTCCATTAAGTATGCCAAGAAATGTTTTTTGGTGACCAGCTCCTTGGGATAGATATCAAATGTGCACAGTTCCTGGTCCCACAACACAGAGGAACGGAGCCACAGACCAAAGGAAGAAGTTAGGAGCTTTTTATTGGAAATAAGGTGAGACTAGTTCCTGGATTTCCAGGAGGGGTCCTGAGAGTGCAGCCCTGAGTCTTCTTATCAGGTCATTTTTACAGCAGTCATGATGTGGGTACAATTTGGGTCAAACTACAATCAACTATGGATTATAAGTACAGCTGCCAACCTGGTGGGGAAATGAGTCAGGTGGCAGGGGTACACGGAAAGAACGAGAGAAAGACGGGTCCAGATGCTTGGCTGCTGCCTGCCGGGCCAGTGGTGCTAATCACAGCATAATTTTAAGTTGCTGCTCAGCCCCCGGGGAGGCGTGCGGGTAGAGCAGCATGTGTAAGAGCCCCGTGGCTGGGGACCTCAGGACCACTCACCTGAGGACGCAGGAGGAGACGGGCATGGCTGGAGCTGCGACAGAGAAAGCAGAAGTGCTATACAGACATGCCAGAGACTCAATTAAAATCCCAGCGGACAACCATAACTAGACATTCACTTGGTGCCCAGCCAGTGGGTAGCAGGTATGCTCATTAAGTTCCAGAGCAAATTAAGTGGGAGGAACCTGAGGTAAAAACAAATCAACAAGACTAACAGTTGACTAAGAGGTCCATGCACTGCGGTAAATATTCCACAAAATGTTAGGAGACAGGGGCTGGGGAGATAGCTCCGAGGCACAAGTGCCTGCTGGGCAAGTGCAAGGTCGTGAGTTCGAACCCTGGTCCCACAAAAAAAAAACCAAAACAAACAAAAAAAAAAATGTTAGGAGACAAAGGCAGAGAACTGTTTACTGAATGAATAAAAAGAATGGAAAGATAATAGATGAATGAAGACTGAGTACTGTAGGACGCCTCTATGTCCAGCCATGCTCCAGCAGAAGACTACCTTGGCCCTTTGTCTTCAGAGCAAATTACCCACAGTGCTCTTCTTCCTTGTTGCCACGGTGTTCTGTACACATGATTCTCACGGCATTGCCTGGCTGTACTGCAGCGAGGGTTTGCTGCTGGCCTTTCTCACTAGTGTCTGAGCGCCCTGAAGGCAGGGACCAAACTCTCAGCATGGAGCACATAGTAGGTGTGCTCAGTAGATGTTGGCTAAGAAGCCATACTGTGCCACCTGCACAGAATCAGTTAGATGGCACGGTGATCAGATTGACCACAGGGCAGTTGCCTGAGCTTGCTGCACCTGTGGGACTGCCAACGAGCATCTCAGGAGAGCCAGCTGGAGTGCAGTCCTGTTCTGTAGCCAGAGGAAAGCATTTACTGAGTCTATCTTCACCTAGTTCTTTTTTGAGAGAGGGTTTCACTGAATAGTTCAGGCTGATATTTATTTATTTTGCAGTACCTGGAATTGAACTCAGGACCTTGCACTTGCCAGGCAGGCACTTACTCAGTTGAGCTATCTCCCTAGCCCTTAAGCCATCTCCCTGGCCCTCAGGCTGACTTCAAATTCATTGTGTAGTCTGGATAGTCCTTGAACTCGTAATAATTCTGCCCTAGCCTCCCAAGTGCTGGGATTGTAGACCTGTACTACCATGCCCAGCTCTTAATCTCATTTTTATGTCACTCCGCCTGGTCCCAGGAGACAGAGACTTGCTAGCCTTGAACTCATTATGCAGCCTATGCTGGCTTTGAACACATGGTGGTGCCCTAGCCTCAGCCTCCTGAGTTCTGGGTTAATAGGTGTGCACCATCACACCTGTACCCATCACTTTACTTATTTATAATTTTGAGAGCAGGTTTTATGAAGTCACTACATCACTCCAGGGGGGTTTGAAATTTTCATCCTGTGGCCTCAGCCTCTCAGCGTGCCACCAACCCTAGCTGGTTTTCCTTTTGTATTTCCCTCCCACAGGGGACACGGCCCTCATTTGCTCTTGTCTACGTGACACTTCTAGGATATATTTAACTGGAAAGGCTGAATGCTTCACCCAAAGTTGGACCAGGAGACAGGGAGCAGCTTAGGCTGGATGGGAAGAAGGCGTGAGGGCCGCCCTGGGTCTGCGCAGCTGTGCCTCGTAGCACCCCATATGTAGAACTCCTGAGCACTTCCCACAAGACGCAGGACAGCGGAGGCTGCATCAGGACTTCCCAGCAGCCCGCCCGTGGCCCCGGGCCAGGCTGTGCTTTACTCTGCGCTCTTCTCTCCTGTCCTCTTCTGCTCAGCCCATTTGTTCTGCAGCCCCAGCTCTTCCTCCCCTTCACCCCTCACCTTTCCAATGTGCTTTCCTCACTGTCTCTGGCTTGTCTCATTCAAGTCTTCGTTTGAGGTGAGGAGAACCTGGACGCAGCCTAAGTGGCGAGAACTTCTAAGGGAGCTGTGGTGGCAAGGCACTTGGCCGATGAGTCAGGCCTTTTCTCCCGCATTCCACCGATCTACCTCCTAACCCCAGGGCTTCTACCCAACCCAAAGCGACGTGGTTCCGGCCAGAGCCTGGGAGATGCTCAGCACCCTTCGGACCTCCTTCCTGCTGAGCCAAGCACTGCAAGCTGTGGTGGGAAGCTGGGGGGGGGGGGTGCGGAGCTGCAGACACCTGGAATGCAGAGGCGCTGCAGAAACCACGCCCACTTCCACCCTCACTGCCAGAGGCTGACACTCCTACAGGTGCACTGGGGCTAGCAGGGGAAAAGCCAGACAGCAGCCAGAGGAGAGGGGCCTGGGCCAGGGAGCCTGGGGCTGGAGACCAACAAGAGCTGTCACCAAGTCCATGATGCAGGTGGTGGATGGTACCTAGAAGACGTGAGCCCCGGGTCCTGCTCCAGAGTGGCGCCCCAGGGGTGAGCAGGGCGCTGCGGCCCCCTCCTCAGGAGCAGGCAACCAAGTGAGCGTCACTCTTTCTTCCCCTTGGCGACGAGGTTGCCGTAGGGCTAACAGGCAGCTTCAAAAGCCCAAGAAAAACAGCCTCTCTCCCCGTGAAAAAATTCATTAAGTAACTGCTGAGTTCTAGGCGTATACTCAAAGACGAAAGGCCAGTCTCTGTTCTCAAGATGTTTATAGTTAGGACAGCAGGCAAGTAAGCTTGTACGCAAGAACTAGAGTCAGAGAAGATGGGGCGCTGGCTTAATGAAGGGAAGCAGAGCGGGGCACTGGAGAGCTCGTCCCTTCTGAAAGGGGCCTGGGATTAAATTAGGAAGACAGATGCATGACAAACACCTGATTCTAGGCCACCAGGCAGTGCCCATGGCTGCAGCCTTCCTTTCTTATCTAGGGCGGTGATAACAGCAGCAACGACCTTTCTCAGGTGCTTGCTACTTCATGGTATCTTTACCAGCACCCAGAGGTGGGCGTCTTATCAGCCTGCTTTATAGCTGAGGAAATTGAGACCTTAAGAGGGTGAGTAACCCAGCCAAAGTCAATCAGCTGTAAAAAGTTGGAGGTGAGGCGTGAACTCAGCTAAAATTAAACCTATAAATAACTGCTGCTTTCAGAAGTGAAACCGTCTCCACAGATTCTGGGAAAAGGCTCAGTGGTCCTGAAGAACAGCCCACATTCAGGCAGGGTCTGTCGGTCTCTGTCTGCGTGCTGTGTATCTGTCTGTCTGTCTGCTCTTTGGAAGGGGCTGGCACCCTGGCTCTCTCTCCAGTGCCTTGGCCTCAGTCTTGGTCCTGAGCCAGCCCCTCTGGGCTGCAAGGACTTTCCTGGCCCCCACAGCTGCGGGGAATTCTGTCTGCTCGCCTGCAGAGCTGCACCTTTACTCCAGCGCCTCGAGGGCTGGCCAGCTGTTAGTGCTGAGGGGCTGTGGCGGTGGCCAGGACCTTTCACCTTATAAGTATACACGAACAGACATCAATGGCAGAGCCGCTAGGACGTCTTGGTTTTGTTTTAGTAAAAGATCATTTTGTCACTAAACACTGATTTGAGTTATTTCCCTTTAAAACACAAAGAATCTCATACCCATTGTGTGCACACCCGAGAAGCTCTGTCAGCCCTCACCCTTTACCTTGTGCCCCTGCTGTGGCAGGGGCGATGGTGGGTGGGTGGGGCGTGTGAGCAGGACCATGCATCCCAGTGGGAGCGAGGGTGGCTGCCTCTGCTCTCTGCCCCGTTCAGGCCAGCAGCCGTCTATTTTGCCTGCCAACTTCCTTAGTGGTCTGAGCTGCTGGCAGTCAGAGCTGAGTGTTTTCACCTGCTGACTGCTTACCTGAGGCATGGGATGGTGGAGATGGGCTTCCAGAAAGAGCCCTGCTGAGCAGGGGAGCAGCTCTGCTACGCCAAGTCTGCTCCAGTCCCCTGCCTTGACCTTGACCATCTGTTTAGAACAACAAGTACCTGTGCTTGGTGGCCACCAGGGCCAGAGGTAAGGCAAACGGGGACGCCTGTGAGATGTGGTAGAGGGCCCTTGTGAAGCCGGCTATGCCTGGCTCGGGCCCCTGGCCCCTCAAGTCACCTATCCAGTCCAGCTCTGGGGCCCCCCGTTCCCTCTCCCAGCTTTTTAAAGCAACCAAATCTCTGGTCTGGAGAACATGGTAGGTTCCCATAGCAATGGGCCTCTCAGTTGTTTCCATGGCAACCAACACCCAGACCACTTGGTTGCTAGTCAACTGACAGCTGTAAGTGAATCGGTTTAGAAGCCAAGCGGTGGGCCCAGAGATTCTCTGCACAGAAAAAGACCCAACCACCCAAAGTACTCAACTCCTCTCAAGATGCTTGGGCAGGATCTGTGGAGACACTGTCCCTCCACGCACATGCAAACCCTGCAGCTGGCTAGCCCGAGCCTCTAGGTAAAGCACATCCCAGCCTCTAACCTGTTCTGTCTCCTTCCAAGGGCCTTGGGCACCACTAGATTAATGTGATTCTTACTTGAGCAACTTTCTTGCACACAGCTTTCCTCTGCAGATGGTTCCATGCACCGTGCCTTCGTCCTACCAACCCAGTTATCGGAGAGCAATTTGCCTTTTGGATTAAAGTGGTTAATCCAAAATGATCCCAACTGCACTGACCTCATCTATTTTAAGCACCTTTCCTATGCCTGCGGGAGTTCTCAGAGACCAGTCTGCTTTATGAACCTTTGCAAAGCATAATTGAGATCACTGTTCTTAAAAAAAAAAAAAAAAAAAGCTGGCTCAGACTTCAAAACCAAGCATGTAAAATTTGAAATTACTCCACGCTTTTTGCTTTTTATTATGAAGCCCTCATGATATTTTTTGTTTGTTTTTGCGGAACCAGGAATTGAACTCAGGTCCTTGTGCTTGTCAGACACTGAGCTATCTCCCCAGCCCCTGCTGTTTTGATTTGTAATTGGAGTCTGACATCTGTCTGCCTTGAATTTATATAACAGTTGAGTCTTGGCCTGCATGTCATGCATGGAGGTGTAGAAAAATGATGTCGGAAACAGTGTGATCCTCCCTGCATACCCAAGATTCAGCGTCTCACCATTAATGACTGAACTTTCTATAGAAGACAACCATTCATATTGATGCCCCATGGGGAGGCCCATGATAGCTTATGGCTGAGAGGCCCCCAGTAGGTAGATCCCCCTTCTGTTCTGAAGGAAGGCTATACAGTAACTGAGCTGCCTTGCTTGGTCTTTTAACCCAGGAGGGCAGAGGACTACGAAATACAGGCTTGATAGCTGTTAGCCCCAAAGGAATTTATTGTTTTTAAATGCAATTAGTACAGGGTGTACAGGGTCTCACTACACAGATCAGGGGTTCTAGTGATCTCCCATTTTCAGCCTCCCAAGCACTGGGAGTACAGGCACGTGCCACCCTGCCTAGCCTCAGCTGCTATCTCAGCACACCCCAGGGGCAGGGCCAGCACAGCATGCCAGGGATAGAACCCTGGTCCCTGCCTCTGCGTAAGTAGGTGCTCTAATCCACTGAGCTACCTGACTGGCCCAGGAATTTTAGAATATGAAGACTGTTCTGTGATGAGGGAGCACAGATACATAAAAGCAATGAGCCTTTCTAAGTGAGAGTGGTAGCGCACCGCACCCCCCTGCAATCCCAGCACTTGGGAGGCTAGGGCAGGAGGACTGTTGTTTGAGACCAGCCTGGGCTACAAAGTAAGCTCAAGGCCAGACTGAAGTGCACAGTAAGACCCTGTTTCAAAAAGTAAAAAAAAGAAAAAAAAAAAAGAAATGAGCTTTTCCAGATCCTCAGAAAGTTCCTGTTCATCAAAGATAGCCTTTTTTCTTTTCTTTTTCTGAGGTAGGTCTTATATGTAGTTGTTTTTTTTTTTTTTTTTTTTTTTTTTTTTTTTTTTTTTTTTTTTTTTTTTTTTTCTTGTTTCAGAACTTTTGTTTGTTTGTTTATTTATTTTTATGGCCGGCGCATGTGGTGGTCCCTGCAGCCGCCTAAGCCTTCCTAAGCAGGCGCTGTAGACCACTGAGCCATCCCGCCGGGCCCTATATGTAGTATAAACTGGGTTCAAACCACAGCATTCCTCCTGCCTCAGCCTCCTGTGTACCACCTTGCCCAGCTGTTAGCCCTGTTTTTCTGAGGAGGCACAGTTATCACATGCCAGATTGGACCTCCTGGTTTTCCTGCTATTTCTAGACAGAGAACAGTGCGCCCTGGCACAGCAGCTAAAGATGAGCAGAGTGCACGCTGTGGGCTGTGGGTCATCTGACATCTTGCACACCTCATTTCCTCTCACTCTCACACCCTCTCATTATCCTTCTCCTGAAACCAAAGCACAGAAAGAGGAAGGGATTGTTACTTACTGATTTATTTCTGGTACCGGGGCCCAAACTCAGCACCTGGTGCTTGCTAGGCTGTGCTTCTGCCACCGAGCCACCTCCTGGCCCTCAGAGGAGCAATTTAAAGATCACACTGGGAGTCTGGTGGGACTAAGAGCCAGGACTCAACTACAGGCTGTGTGGAGTCAGACTGCAGGAGTTCAGCACTCATGAACCCTGGATTCTGACGCACCCAGGGTCTGCGTCAGAGAGGCTGGCCGTCCCGCTAGACTCCGGGGGATAAATGACACCAGTCCCGCTGAATGGCTGCAAAACTTGGCTGCAGAGAACGTCATTCCTGGCCCACTGCTGTCCCCTGGTGGCTTCCTAGGGAACTCACAGGTCCAAGAAACAGTCTAGGAAGCAGTAACCGGAAAGAACGCCATCAATAATCTGCTCATCATTTTGGCATCCACTTTGCAAGAAGTTAGCAAAGTTTTTTCCTTTTACTCCAACCTAATGACTCATGATCTTCCCAGGTCCTGATTACTTAACTGGGCTGTGACTCCCAGGCCACCTAGAAGCTTCAGTACCTAGACCCGAGGCAGCCAGCTGTGCAACGCCAGGTTACACCTGTTACTCTGAGACCTAACTGCTATTACGGTACCTGCCGTCTCTTCCAGGCTTGTGAGCCTTCCCTACCATACTGGTGGCTCCCAAACCACCACTCAGCCGCACCCCTTCTGACTTGATTTATTTATTTATTTACTTTTGCGGGACGAGGGTTCAAACTCACAACGTTGCACTTGCCAGGCAGGCACTTGTGCCAATCTCCCCAGCCCTCTGGCGTTATTACTCGGCTAGAGTGCTTGCTTTCATTCAGGCCTGCTCAGTGGAATGGGGTTGTGCAACACGAGGAAAAACAAGTTCCCCTTGTGGTAAAAGACTAAACAAAAAGGAAGAAAAGGCAGCTTCGCAGAGCCATAGAGCTGTCTATAGGAAACTTACTGTCTGAAAGAAGTAGGTAACCTTGGGGCCTGGCAGGATAGCTCAGTGGTCTAAAGCGCCAGCTTAGGAAAGGTTAGGCGCCTGCAAGGACCGCAGTTCAATCCCCGGCACCACACGCTGCGCCAGCCCTGCCCTCAGGGCAGGCTGAGCCGGCCATAAAAATAAATAAATAAACAAAAGTTCTGAAACAAGAAAAAAATAAATAAAATTAAAAAAAAAAAAGAAGCAGGTAACCACCGCCCAAAGGCGTAAGACTTTACTTTTTCTTTATTTAAAGAGTCTGATGCAGCAAAAGATACACGTTAACATTGTTTAAAAAAAGAGTCAAATTTCTGCTAAGCAAGCATTGTCTTTAATGAAAACCAGTGAAGACAGAACACGAGACACGAGACAGCCGCAGAGAGCCAGCCGGCAGAGCTAGATTCCTCTGTCACGCCTCTCTCCGGTGTCTCTGGGTGCACGGAGAACAACTCGCTACTGCTGAAGCCACGGGGCTGAGGGTGCTGTCCACAGCCAGCAGGCGTGGTGGCCGGATGCACCACACTGTGAGGCACTTGGAGCAGAGGGACCTGCAGCGCAACAGCCACAGCTCAGAGGTGGCCTGGGAGCCACACCCACCGTGGGTCCACCACCCTAGAGCGAGTTGTCCCGAGACCCCTGAGCCACGCAGCCTCGCCCCCCAGCAGAAGGCCAGCTCACGGCCCTGCGCCCTGTCCTTGCTTTCAGTGTCTGCGAAGGATGCTATGAAGGCTCCAGGCCTGAGCTCTCAGGAAACAGCGTCTTGGATGCTTCTGGGGCCGTGGGTATACAACAGCAGCCCGGACACTGTCTCCCCCTGTGGCACTGATTCAGCTTCAAGTCTGACTCCCCCCAACTTTCCCTTCCCCGCCAGGCCCTCTTACCCCTCTGTGACATACTGGCATCAAATACGCTAGCCTTTGATTGCTACTGGGATTTCCCAGCAGAAGAGATTTTGGCCTTTGTCATCCAGAAGTGCCCACTTCACCACCAGTTTTATCTGGAGAAGGAGAAAAGAATTGGGAAAAGCAAACTAGGATTTGACCATAACCCCCAATCAGCTTAACCGTGTTTCGCAATTATGAACCATGGAATCCCTCGCCCCTTTCTTCCTAAACTATCATGAAGCTGACTTAGCAACTAGACTCTATTTACAGCCTCAAATCACAGCAAACCACTTAGGCAAGCACAGGGACTGAAGTTCGATCCCTGGCACATGCCATGCCGGCCCTGCTCCCAGGCATGCTGAGCCAGCCACGAAGACAGAGCATGGTGGTGTATCCCTGTAATTCCAACAACGGGAGGCTAAAAAACAGGAGGAGGACCACTACAAGTCTGAGCTGCATAGTGAGACTCCGTACAAAAAAAAAAAAAATCCAAACAAAAAATAGTGAAACAAAATGCATCTCTTGGGGCTGGGGAGATAGCTCTGTGGCACAAGTGCCTGCCTGGCAAGTGCAAAGTCATGAGTTTGAACCCTGGTCCCACACACACACACAAAAAAGTGAAAAAAAAAAAATCTCTTAGCTGGGTATAGTGGCACATGCCTGTAATTCCAGCACTCGGGAGGCTGAGGCAGGAGGATTCGTGCGAGTTTGAGACCAGCCTGGGCTGCAAAGTGGGCGCAAGGCCAGCCTGAACTGCACAGGGAGACCCTGTCTCAAAAAGACAAAAAAAAAAAAAAAAAGCATCTCTCATGCCTTGCTGCTACTGACCCCATCAAGAATTTAGTCAATGCATCAAATATTTCTAAAGCATTCTTTCCTCTTTGATCAATGGCATGTAAGTACAGCCTTACAAGAATAATAATTTTACATTTAAATATTGCATGCGTTGGCCAAGTGCTGGGATCACAGCACTCTTCACTCCTGTCTTTCATACAGGCTCACTCTAGTACCATCTGCTGACAGTGCTTGGCAGGAAAGCAGGAGGTAAAAGAGGAGCAGGTTAGAGGTGAAGGTGGAACTCGGCAACACATAGGGGAGAGTGGAGGAACTGTCGTCTCTGCAATGGTGCTCTCTCCTTTGGATGCAACGGAGACCAGCGTTTCTGGGGGTGATGCTAAGGTGACCTGCGTCCTCAACTACTTGGCACTCGCCTACAATCTTTTTTTTTTTTAAATTAAATTAAATTTAATTTAATTTTCCTTGTTTCAGAACCTTTGTCTGTTTATTCACTCATTTTTATGGCCAGCTCAGCCCGCCCCGAGGGCAGGGCTGGCGCAGCATGTGGTGCCGGGGATCGAACCGCAGTCCCTGAAGCTGCCCAAGCCTTCCCAAGCAGGCGCTCTAGACCACTGAGTCATCCCGCCGGGCCCCATCACCTACAATCTTTTAACACTGTACAGGCTTTGGAATTAGGAGACCTAGCTCTACATCTATGCTGCCAGGTTCCTTTGTGGTGTGGACTCTGCAAATCTTCAAATACCAGAGGCTCCAATTTCTTCCTGGAGGATAGGAGTGTGACTTCCACACAGGCCGCCACGAGGATCAAGCTGATGCAGCGTGTAGAAGCGGCATCGTTAGGCTCCCCGCTAAGCACCAGGCTGCGGTGAAAGGTCGAAGCACGCGCCAACTACTACCTGCCCTGCTGCCAGATTCCTAATAGTCAGCTTATCTCTTCTTTCCCCTGGCATCTGCTTATCGTCAGAGACCAGGGTCCTTTGGCCCTATTTTTGCTCTTTGCCTCAGCCTCCAAACCCAGCCCCAGTCCCCACCCCCCAGCGACAATGGTGGCGCTTACATCAGGGTATTCACCCTTCACGGGCAGCTTGTTCAGGTAGCTATAGGTCTTGTCTTTTTGGATGGGGCAGCTGATGCCACTCTTACAACCATCAGGCTCGGGAATGGGAAAGGGGATGGGGACCGAGAGCACAATGCCATGCACCACCGCTGTGCTATTTGTAGACTGAGTATCTAGAAGGAAAAAGAGAATTGGGCAAGGCAAAGAGTATGTTTGTAAATTATAAATTAAACTTTCAGATAGATTCTCAAATGCCTGGTTACTAAAAACTCAGAAAGCGTCACCTCCTCACCCTGGCGTCTAGCACGGCTCAAGCGTCACCAGGCAACAGCTGCTTCCTCGCCCCCCACACCTCACCCTCCACGCTTCTCAGGAGAATCCGAGCTCCCTGGACGAATAACCTTACGTGGTGAGGCGACTGACTTGACAGCAAACTTTCTGCTTGCTATTTATACAGGCTTTTATTAAAGTGTATTGTGTGCTTTAAACACCAAGCTCTGTGATGACAGTGAAAGAGGGAACATTTCAGCCACCTGGATAAGATTAAAAGCAGGTACATAAAAAAAAAAAAAAAAGCCCACAAAAAAGCAGGTACATTTCTCAGCAGCCTTGAACCTCCACAGCATGAGCTGGGCAGGAGGCAAAAAGCACCCTGGGATTAGGGCCACCAGACCCAGAGCTGACGGGGCATCTTAAGGACACAGGGCTTTTTTGTTCTTCTTGCCTGTCTGGGGATGCCTTCTGTGTAGAAAGCTCATCCCTCGAGCTTGGCAAGGGATATACAGCTCATGCCTCTCACTGGAGGCCCTGGATTCAAACCCCAGCATGTCACGGGTGAGGGGAGGGGAGAAAGAAAAACGAAAGCATATATCTTCAGGTTACAGGCCAGGAGGAAAAGCAGGGAGCTCAGATCTACAAGAGGATGTTAGCCTTCTGAGCAAGACATGGTAAGAACTGGGAAGGTCCTCAATAGCGTATCTAGTTCCATTGGATGGAAAACTAGACAACTGAGGTAGACATTTTGGCCTGAAATTTTATTTCATTTCATTTTATTTATTTATTTATTTATTTTTAATTTTTTTTTTTTTTGGTGGGACCAGGGTTTGAACTCATGACCTTGCACTTGCCCAGCAGGCACTTGTGCTTCAGAGCTATCTCCCCAGCCCCTATTTTTTTTTTTTTTTAAATTTTATGTATTTATTTATTTTTTCTTGTTTCAGAACCTTTATTTGTTTATTCACTCATTTTTATGGCCAGCTCAGCCCGTCCCGAGGGCAGGGCTGGCGCAGCATGTGGTGCCGGGGATCGAACCGCGGTCCCTGAAGTTGCCCAAGCTTTCCCAAACAGGCGCTTTAGACCACTGAGCCATCCCGCCGGGCCCCTTGGCCAGAAATTTTAAAGAATTACATTTATCTCAAACTCTTGGGAATCTGGAGCTGAGGAATGAGGTACAAGAAAACACTTTAAACTTCAGCACTAAGTCTTCATGCTGAAGAACAAAGCTCAGGTTTTTCAACTATTTCCTGGGTCCCTAGTGAGTTAAGTGCACCTACTGAAAGGCAGATTTCTTGAAATAACACTTTCCCCCTAGGTTTTTGAGGCAGGGTCTCACTGTGTAATCCAGGCTGGCTTTGAGCTATGTAGCCCAGGATGGTCTCAAACTTGTGAGCTCTTGCCTCAGCCTCACAGTGCAAGTGTCAGGATGCTTGGCAGAAATGACATTTTTTTTTTTTTATAAACTTTTTTATTTTATTTTATTTTTCTTGTTTCAGAACTTTTGTTTATTTTTTTTTATGGCCGGCTCAGCCTGCCCTCAGGGCAGGACTGGCGCAGCATGCGGTGACGGGGATCGAACCTTGGTCCTTGCAGCCGCCCAAGCTTTCCTAAGCAGGCGCTTTAGACCACTGAGCCATCCTGCTGGGCCCCGCAGAAACGACATTTTAAAGGAGTTCCAAAGCTTACTGAATCGGGTCTATGGCCAGACCACCCTGAACACACCTGTCTGGTCTGATCCTGGAAGCTACGCAGGTAGGGCCTGCTTAGGCCTTGGACAGGAAGGCGAAGTTTACAGAACTGGAGTCTGCACTAACTCTGTTTACAGCCACAGCTGATGCTCCCGTAAGTCTGCTGTGCCACAGGGGCCAAGACAGGATACAGAAAAGATAATCCCAGATGTGAAAAATCCTTTAACGGAAGCCCATTTGACCATGGATCCTGAGAAAGAGGCCTGGGGCCCAGTGAGCAAAGCGTGACCGAGGCATGGTGAACGCAGCTCTGCACGAGCTGGCCAGGAGGCCAGCGACCCCGACAGTTGCCTTCTCAGCATTACAGCCCCATGACCTCTCAACAGTTGATGTTCGTGTTCTGTTTCCCCACAATTCAGGGTGAGAGCCATGTTTACTCACTGCTGGTAAAGGTCACATTGACACTGTAGGTCTGTCCTTTGTTCAGTTCACACGGTTGAGTGGGACATGGGCTCACGTTCACCTCCTTTATCACTCCAACCTGAGAATCTAAGAAAATGAAAAGAAAAGGCATCAGAGTAGGAGAAAGGGTGACCAGGGAGGCTGCCCACCGCCTTGGGCCTGTGCCTCCCCACCCTTTCGGGTGCACTCATTCTCTTCTGCTTCCTTGGGATGGAACCTTCAGGACAGTGTGCAACTGAAGAGAGCCGTGTCAGTGAGGTGGCGCACACTGTAATCCCAGTGCTTGGAGGCTGAGGCAAGAGGTCTGCAAGTCTGAGGCAGGCTACACAGTAAGTTCCAGATCAACCTGGACTACAGAGGAAACACTCAAACAAATCAACACATGAGAATCCTGGTCTTCCTTACTCCTAAAATCACACCCTGTAAGTTAGACCAAATGGATGTGGCTCGTTTCTTGAAGACAAAGTTAGCATTTGCCAAATATCCAGAGACCATGTGCAAAAGGTCATATTATAGGGATTAAATTATAACCCAAGAAACTCAGAAGATGCTAAATTTTTTAAAAAAACTTTTATTTGTATTAGTGCGTGTGTGTAGTATGTAGTGATTACACTCATCACGGGGCGTTGGGACATTTACATACTATATTTCTTACTTCCTTTCCCCCTCCCTGCTCCTAGATTCTTTTTTAAAATTTATGTTATTTTTGTGGCAAAGTCTCACTTGTACTTCAGGCCAGCGCTGAACTCACTATGTAGCCTAGGCTGGCTCTGAACTTGCAGTGATTCTCCTGCCTCAGCCTCCCAAGTGCTGGGATTATAGGCATGCATAACCAAGCCTGGCTGCTCCTAGAATCTTGTATTGCATTCCTAATGCAATAGGTCACAGTTTAAATTCAAACCTTAAAAATGTTGGCCTCAGCTGGGCATGGTGGCTCACGCCTGTAATCCCAGCACTTGGGAGGCTGAGGCAGGAGGATTGGTTCGAGTTCAAGACCAGCCTGGGCTACAAAAGTGAGCGCAGAACCAGCCTCAACTGCATAGTGAGACCCTGTCTCAAAAAGACAAAAAAAAAAAAAAAAAAAAAAAATGTTGGCCTCAGCAGGTGGTACACACCTGTAATCCCAGTACTCAGGAGGCTAAGGTAGAAGAATCTTTGTGAAGTTGAGACGAGCTTACACTACAAAGTGAGCTCAAGGCCAGCTTGAACTGCATAGTGAGACTGTCTCAAAAAGACCAAAAAAGAAACAAAGGAAAATGTTGGTCTCGATCTTCTTCTGAATGTCTTATTAAAATATTCTTGTTTTCCTTTTCATTTTCTACCAGAGATAAACATGAAAATCTTTTATTTACTTATTTATTTTTAATTGCATCCAGGGCCCAGACAGCGCACCCAGCATGTGGGGCTGGGGACGGAACTCAGGCCCTTGTGCTTGCCAGGTCAGTGCTTATTCCTCTGATCTATCTCTCTAGGTCCCTAAACATGAAAATCTTAAGTGCACGTCGTCTGCTGGGGGCTGGAGCAGATAGATGGCACACTTACGCACAAACAGCTGGAAGGCCAGCTCAGCGCCCCTAGCCCCCCACCAAGGGAGGTGGGGGGCAGCCACACATCTTTCACCCCTACAACAGCAAATGCTGCTTTAAGGAGTTTTGTATTTGTTGAAAAGTCGGACAGAAGCCAGAACAGAAAACTCTCTTTAAAGTTTGTTTTTTCTGAGCTGGGTGTGGTGGCTCACACCTGTAATCCCAGCACTCGGGAGGCTGAGGCAGGAGGATTGGTGCAAGTCTGAGACCAGCCTAGGCTACAAAAGTGAGCTCAAGGCCAGTCTCAACTGCATAGCGAGACCCTGTCTCAAAAAGACAAAAAAAAAAAAAAATAAATAAATAAAAAATAAATAAATAAATAAATAAATAAATAAAATAAAATAAAGTTTGTTTTTTCTCCCCAGAATCTTAGCCCCCAAGCCATTCAAGTTTAGGCACAAAGGAAGCTGTACCTTGCGAGCAAACAAGGGAAGCTGAAGCACTCGAGAAGAAAAAATAAAAAGCCCTACAATCTAACCTCTTCATTTTAGCGGTTAGATAACAAAAGCATTAAGATTATCATGACTTCAGAATCAGAGAAAACAATCCTAACATTAATTTGGAGCCAGAAAAGACCTAGAGTAGCAAAACTCATTCTGGGCCACAAAGGCAAGAAAGGGGCATCACCATCCTTGACTTGAAATTATACTACAAAGCTACCATGATAAGAATAGCATGGTACTGGGCTGGCGAGATGGCTCAGTGGTCCAAAGCGCCTGCTTAGGCAAGCTTAGGCAACTGCAGGGACCAAGGTTCAATCCCCAGCAACACATGCTGTGCCAGCCTCACCCCCAGGGCAGGCTGAGCTAGCCCCCCCCCCCAAAAAAAAAGCATGATACTGACAGAAAACAGACTCAAGGAAAAATGAAACAGATTAGAAGATGTCGAAACAACTCCAGACAACTCAACCCCCTTTCTTTGACAAACAAACCAAAAATCTTTACTGGAAGAATGCCTCTTTAATAAACGGTGCTAGAAAAACTTGCTTCTCAGATGCTGAAGATTAAAACTAGATTCACATCTTCTACCCTGCACTAAACAAAACTAAATGGATCAAAGATCTATGTATTGAAACAGAAACAATCGCTGGGAGAAAATAAGTAGAACCTTGAAGACATAGGTGTAGGTAAAGACTTGATGAATAAAACCCCAGTAACATAGGATTATTATAAAAAATCAACAACTGGGCTTTCATCTTCTTATAAAGCTTTTACACAGAAAAAAAAAAAAATACCAATAGAGGGGAAAAGACAACATACAGTGTGGAAATTATTTCTGCCAGGTGTTGCTCAGACAGAAGACTAATGTGCAGAACATATAAAGAACTCAGAAACATCAGACCCTCGAGATTTACAGACTCATTCCAAAAGTGGGCATCTGAAGTGAACACTTGTCAGGTGAAACAGAAATAGCAAATAAATATATGGCAAATATGTTTAATGGCACTGGTCATGCAAGAGATGCAAATTAAAACACTGCTGAGATTCCATCTCCAGAAAAAATGGCTATGATCAAGAAATCAACCAATAAAAACACTGGTGGGATCATGGGCAAAAAAGGAACCCCTCTTGGGGCTGGGGAGATAGCTCCGAGGCACAAGTGCCTGACTGGCAAGTGCAAGGTCGTGAGTTTGAACCCTGGTCCTGCAAAAGAAAAAAAAAATAAAGGAACCTCTCTCCACCGTTGGGAGGGTAGCTGGCCTAACCACTGTGAAAATCAGTGGAGATTCCTCAAAAGCTAAGACTAAAGTTTCCATTCTTTTTTTTTTTTTTTTTGAGACAGGGTCTCACTATGCAGTTCAGCTGGCCTTGAGCTCACTTTGGTAGCCCAGGTCTCAAACTCGCACCAGTCCTCCTGCCTCAGCTTCCCGAGTGCTGGGATTACAGGCGTGCACCACCATGCCCAGCTTAAAGTTTCCATTCAATCCAGCTCTTTCCTCCTTGGCATTTTCTGAAAGAACTAAAAGCACCACACCTGGGGCCTGGCAGGATGGCTCAGTGGTCTAAAGTGCCTACTTAGGAAAGCTTAGGTGGCTGCAGGGACCACAGTTCGATCCCCAGCACCACATGCTGCGCCAGAACTGCCCTCAGGGCAGGCTGAGCTGGCCGTAAAAATACATAAACAAACAAAAGTTCTGAAACAAGAAAAAAAAAATAAAATTAAAAAAAAATTCTTAAAAAAAAAAACCACCATGGGGCCTGGCGGGATGGCTCAGTGGTCTAAAGCGCCTGCTTGGGAAAGCTTGGGCGGCTTCAGGGACTGCGGTTCGATCCCCAGCACCACATGCTGCACCAGCCCTGCCCTTGGGTGGGCTGAGTCAGCCATAAAAATGAGTGAATAAACAAAGGTTTCTATAACAAGAAAAAATAAAAATAAATAAAAAAAAAAAAAAAAAAAAAAAAAAAAAAAAAAAAAAAAAAAAAAAAAAAAAAAAAAAAAAAAAAAAAAAAAAAGCACCACACGTGAGCGACACAGGCACAGCCATCCATTTTCACAGCAGCAGTTCTGAGTTGCTAAATCTTGGAAACTGCCCAAATGCTCATCGACCAGTGAACAAGCTTGAGACATTTTCTAGCTGAAGGGATGCACCCTGAGAAAAACAGTCGCAAGTGAAATAAGTTGGACACACATGTATAAACACTGCAATTCTACCTCTGGTGAGAGAAGCCAGAAGCGGTGATACGAGAATAGAAATAGGAAGAAACTGCTCAACGGGAAGAACTAGAGGAAGAGGGAAAGAAAGGAAGGGGAAGAAGAAAATTAGGAAAGAAGAAAAACCTGGAAACAGATTTTGTCAACGAGGGCTGGAGATATAGCTCAGCCACATAAATGCCTGCCTCGCAAGTGCAAGTCCCTGATTTTGGTTCCCAGAACCACACACAAAAAAAGATTTTGTAAATGAGGGAGAGAATAAAGGGGAGCAGGGGAATGGGGAAAAAAATCAGTAAGCTGTATCACACGCAGGTACAAATTCCCTGTGATGAACGTGATCACTGTACACCCAAAATTACTGATGGACTTTTAAAACAAAAGATTACTGTGACTTTTCCGTGCTTTCAAAAAGGCAGATCCCCCTCCGCCCCCCGGCAGGATGGCTCAGTGGTCTAAAGCGCCTGCAGGCGGCTGCAGGGACCAAGGTTCAATCCCCAGCACCACATGCTGCGTCAGCCCTGCCTGGCCATAAAAATAAATAAACAAACAAAAGTTCTGAAACAAGGAAACAATAAAAAAATAAAATAAAAAATTCTTAAAAAAAAAAAGGAAAAAAAAAAAAGGGAGATGGCCTCATGTGGCCTCCCTGCCTTCCTTCTTCTCTCCCTTCCTTCCAGAAGAGGTGACCAACACTGCCAGCTCTTAGGGAAGCGTGTGGAACACGGCACACCTTAAATCCTTACCACCTCAAGTCCTTATCACCACATCGTGACTCAGTCCGGGACTTTCCACCTCGGGTCGCTCTAGGATGGGTCAGCAAGTCCCCTGATCGTCTGTAAACAGACTTCACTTACAGCGCCTCTACTTTCACCTGGTAATATGGCCTCTCGCTGTCTCCAAAGCAGAATGCACAGATAGCAGGAGGAGGGTACAGCGTGTGCTGTGCCCCCACGATCAACTCAGCTCTGTGAAAGGACAATGGGCACAGAGCTGCTCAAGCGGAGCGCCTCATCTGTCCTGCCTGTTCCTGCCCTTAGGCTGAAGAGTTCCTCGGAACCACTTCGGCCATGGGGTGACCAACTGCCCCACCTTGGTCTGTAAATGACAGTCTCTAGTCTCCCACCCTCCACAGCAAAAGCTCACCAGCTGTACGAGCCCTCAGCACCTTAAACCGAGCAGCAGCCACTCTCACCCGACCCATCTTCCCTGAATATTAAGAAGCTATTGAAAATCCCTGTTCACACCGTGAGTTCCATGGCCAGCTTCTGCCTGCTTATTTGAAGGCTGTGCAGTGCTGGTTCTTTCTTTCTCTTTCTTTCTTTCTTTCTTTTTTTCTAACAAGAGGTTCTTGGACTTCAGAGGAACAGAGCCCTCTGCTCTAGCCTGCAAACACTGCAACACTAAAGTTGGCCTGGTCCCTCCCATTTCTTACTGGAGAGTCCTACTCGGAGGAAAGTGGGTTTAGAGCGGACCGCAAAATCTTTTGATGTGAGTGCTCAAGTTTTTACATTGTGTTTCTCAATTTAAAAGTAAACCAAGAGTCTAGCTCAATTTAAAAGTAAACCAAGAGTCTAACGTGGTGGCCCATTCCTGTAACCCCAACACTAGGGAGGCTGAGGTGGAATGATTACTTCAGGTTTGAGGCCAGCCTGGGCTCCATAGTGAGTGCAAGAACTATATATACCAAGACCCTGTCTCAAAAAAAAAAAAAAAA
>PVJA010022641.1:0-34000 GCA_004027025.1 Myocastor coypus | reverse complement strand
GATGGATGGATGGATGGATGGATGGACGGATGGATGGATGGATGGATGGATGGATGGGTAGCTGGTTGGGTAAGTGAGTAGATGGATGCATGGATGGGTGGGTGGATGGTTGGATGGATGGATGGATGGATGGATAGATGGATGGATGGATGGATGGATGGATGGATGGATGGATGGATGGGTAGCTGGCTGGGTAAGTGGGTAGATGGATGCATGGATGGGTAGGTGGGTGGGTGGGTGGGTGGATGGATGGATGGATGGATAGCTGGTTGAGTAAGTGTGTAGATGGGTGCATGGATGGGTAGGTGGGTGGGTGGATGGATGGATGGATGGATGTTTCCATGCTTCGATGCTTGGATATCTGCATGGCGGCATGCATCAGCAAATGAACAAAAGTATAAAAGCAGTGAACTCATATGTGCATACATGAAAGCACCTGGCATCTAGTAGCACCCAACTTATATTTAGTTTCTCGGAGTACATACAGGGATATCCCTGGTATTTAGTGCTAAATATGAGATTTCTGAACTGTCATGGTGGTGAAATGAGGCCACTGAGGCTGAGTGGCTTTTTACTAGCCCCTCCCCTGCCAACTTCGGTGAGCACCTCAGGCTGTATCCGGCCCTTCTGTAACACAGCTTCCCTTGCATTACTGCCATGATGCATACTCCAGCCCCACATCACCTAACTGGAAAAAGTCAATGCCCCACGCAGTGTGGACTATTCCCATGTCAGAGTCCAAAAGCAGCCACAGCCCCAAACCAATTTTCCGCAGCTAAAATGGGTAGGTGGTGACAAATGAGTCTGACTCTGAGATGCTGATTAGGTCTGGGCCTTCCTGTGAACCAGTGATCCTTAAACTTCCAGGCGCCTCTCACACACCCGGAATTGTGTCCAGTGTGCGCTTCAGGAAATCTGCTGCATCAGCTTTTAGTGGAACCCATGATTCCATCATTTTTGCTTGGTGTCCTCAACTGCTGTACCCAGAGCTCACTAAATGTGGGGGGAAGGGAAAAGGGGAGAGTGCCTGGGGACACTGGATGCCTGTCCTGCAGAGCCACGCATCGGGCTCCCAGTACCCTACATGGGCGCCTTCTTCCAGAATGCTGGGCAGGAAGATGTGGGACTTCTTGGTCCTTGCCTATCTGAAGTGAGGGTAGACTAGGAGGTCACTTCAGTGAGCTTCCCCTGATCCGGCAGAGAGAAAGGAAGGGGCTTGAGGGTTCTTCTCCAAGTTGCTTCTAAGGATGTGGAGGGGTACCATGCTTTGGAGGACCTGCCCCTGAATGGAGTGTGGAGGGGTGTTCTGTGGCTTCTGGGAGAGACTGCTGAAGCTCCTGCAGAGGCATTCAGTGGGGCATGAAGGCAAACAGGCAGCCTTCCTGGTGAGACCATTAAGGCTCTGTGCTGAGGTGGGAGAGGGAAGCCATCAGTGCCGAGGGAAGCAGCGAATCAGCACGGGGAATCGGCTCACTTTAATTGAGCCAAGAGTCTGCTTTGGCCTCCCAGGAATCAGTGCTGCACCCTTAACACAAAGCCTTTTTCTCAGGTAGCAGGAGGAGAAAAGAGCAGGATTTTCCATCCACAGCCTATCCAGGGCCAGCCCTTCCCTAAGACTGCTTCTTATCTCTGTTGAACTGGCTGTGTCTTTGGATAGTTTTAATTTCTCAAGAAAGAGGTTTGGATCATCTGTCTCTCTTGTGTGTAGGCAGTCCTTCTCTGGCGTGACTGATATGAAGAGATCTTCCATGTCTTGATTTCTTTGTGGCTGCGGCTTTGAGAGATCTTAGCTAGTGCCTTCCCCAGAACCATGTCTGTTACCCTAGGGGGTTAATTATGGCTGAATCATGGCACAGTCTTCCTGGGTTTCTGCCTCACCCCCTTTCTCAAAATCTTCTCTGTCTTTATGTTAATATTCCCTGGAGACCAAGACAATATGAGTTCTCTTCTAAGAAGGTACAATGAAATGTTAACTAGTCAAATGAAGCTTTTTGTTAAAAATGTGAATGGTTATATCTCCCTAATGTTTACATTGTAATAGGGGATCTTTGGATGGATGGATGGATAGATAGATAGATAGATAGATAGATAGATAGATAGTGTCTTACTCTTCTGTCATTGCTGGGACAAGTAACTGACACATAAGCCTAGAGAAAGAAAGGCTTATTTAGCCACATTTACTGGAGGTTTGAAGACATTGTCCCCGCTTTATAGGGTTTGGAGGAGAGGCTGGAGTGCTCCCATGTCCACAGTGTTCTGCTCCTTACCTCCAAGAGTCCGCCACCAAGTGTGTGTGTGTTGCGGGGGCGGGGGGGGGGGGTGGCACATACTATCAGTTTAACAGTTGGAACTGCTCTGGACCCGCCCCTTAAACCCCACTCTGGTCCTCTGGCCCCGCCCCTCAACCCGCACACTTGACAGCCCCATGATTTACATGAGGCTTTGGGGGAACAAAGGTACAAACCATGATAGATAGATAGATAGATAGATAGATAGATAGATAGATAGATAACTTGGTTTGCGGGGTCCCCCTTAGTGTCCCCCAGGGTTCTACTACAGAGGAGCAGCATTTTTTTCCACCCATAAAAATGTATCACTTAAAAGGGGGTTGCATTCTGGGATATAAGTCCATAAACCATTTCACCCTTGCGGCAGACGTCATAGAGCAAATTTAAACTAAGATGGCTTCAGTGGCACTCAGCAGCAGAATCTTTGGGAGCCCCTGTTCTGCGTATAGTCTGTGCACTGGCACCTTGGTTCATGAATGTCTTTCTTTGCAAACAATTTAGTTCATGGAGAGAAGCACCTGGCAAAATTGTGCTTTTGTTTGCAAACTCTGCACTGGGCGGTGAACACAGCCATAGCCATTTTTCCCACAGGAACATAAACCTGGCCATCTATTCCAGAATTGTAGAAGGAATTAAGTTCATGTCCCAAGGTACCACAGAAGTTGACTGACACATCTCTTGGTGGTACATGACTGTGCTTGTGAAATCTGCTGGTTCAGAGCTTTCCAAATCCCTAACCTAACAATTTATTTTTCTCTTTTCTATTTTTGTTCCCTAGGAACGAGTGGAATATCTCTTTCTCATAATTTTTACTGTGGAAGCATTTTTAAAAGTTATCGCCTATGGACTTCTCTTTCACCCCAATGCTTACCTCCGCAATGGTTGGAATTTACTAGATTTTATCATTGTGGTTGTAGGGTAAGTATTGCTGTATTCCTCCTGTCCTTCACCTTGCCTATACTTATGTTTTATTTTTCCCTTCTGGATTCATGTCTCCTTTTTATTTGGATGTCGCTGTACTTGCCTTCAAGCACAGTGAGAGGATTTGTTAACACTCACTTTAAAATCAGACTTTCTCTAGAGGGAGAGGAGCTGTTATCTAAGACGCTTCTTACCACTAATCCACATGCATGAGCATGGGAAAATACACATTCCCATGCGCACATCACATGTACATAAACACATGTAGGGATGTGCACACACTTGAATCTGAGTGGTCTTAATGGAACCAAAGTCCTCCATGCAACTGAGTTGTTTAAGTGGTTTTGTCTCCTCTCTGGCTACATCTGACCCAGCAAGCCCTGACCGGTTTCCCTGCTGTGTCACTGAGCAGATCAGTCAGCCTGCCTGAGAGCACATGGTCCATGGGCTCAGGGCAAGGCAGATGGATCCCCAGGGAGACCCTGCATACTGCCCCCCCCATTCTCACCTCCACAGTGGCTTTATACTGTAACTCCAAGAAATGAGACTGATCAGCACAGCTGGCTGAGAAGCCAGGTAACTCTGAAAAGCCATGGTGACAAGTAACTGAACCCAGACCAGAGGGACCATCCTCCAAGCACTGCTTCCTGTTAGCATAGGACATCATTAGAAGCGTTTTTTAAAAAAAAGTATTGAGAATCTTAAATAAAATTTTGAAGTAAGAATGTCCTTATCAAGAAATGGGTAACTTCATGAAAATATTCTCCATAAAATGTACTTAACGGCTTCCATATGCTGTGCAAAACGTAATTCATCAAGACAGAGTGGATGAAGTTCCAACAACTCATGTCTTTTGTAGAAGGAGGCTGCCTTTACAGCAGCTCCTACATCAAGAAAGCCTGCGTTCCCTGGGCCAACCTAGTGTCACCTGGAGCCCAGCGGCCACCCTGCTCTGATTCCCCCCAACCCCAGTAAGCTTCACTGTCAAGGACAGGCTGTTGAGGGGCTCTTATCCCAGGAAGCTGTTTGAGGTGAGACCTTCTGTGCCATCTCAGTAGAGACCCAGTCCACTGTGAACTTCTCCGGCCACTACCATTACATTTTCTTCCTGTGTGTGCACAAGGAGCTGGGTGGGACTCTGAGCTGTCTGCCCCACTCATGGGAAGTAGAGACGAGAAACTCATTATCTTGGGAGAGTGCCTGGTCGGCCCTGCAGGAAAAAACACAAGAGCCAATCACAACCACTCACGAGCTGTTTCCTTGCCTGTGGCCATCTGGATGCTCATAAGTGTTGTTTGGAGCTGTGTTGGGGTTCGTCCTATGTTGGCCTCATGTTGCCTGGCTGATAAGTGATGCACTTTGGCCACGTGGACATCAGGGATATTTGAGTGACCCAAAGAGCACTAAGGTTACTTGTTATTAGTTAGGCATAGCTCTGGCTACAAGGGACTTGGTGGGGGCCTGGGGGGTGGATGGGTGCCATGATAAGTTTTGCTGCTTCTGCTCATGACAAAAGAAATCTAAACAAATGCCTTGAATGAACTCACTGAACAACAGTAGAGGTCCTGAGGTGGGTAGTCCTTTGTTTGTTTGTTTGTTTGTTTGTTTGTTTTCTCAGTACTGGAGGTCAAACTCAGGACCTTGCACTTATGCCGCTGCGTTATCTCCCTGGCCCTCCCTGTGTCCTTTGTTAAGCTCGGCCTCTTCCTGAAGGCCTCAGTCTGTGGGCGCCTGCAGTGCATGCCTGGAATAGCACTTCAGAAATGCAAGCTGATGCTTTGGGGCCAGCAGAAAGATGGGGAGCTTGATGAGATGCATCTGGTTTAGGCAGAGACATTACATTTTCTTCCCCTGCTTGTGGAAGGAGTTGGGTTGGACTACAGGCGCTCTGCCCCACTCATGGAAAGTGGAGACAAGAAATGGGAGCCTTTGAATAGGCATACCGGCAGGGAGGGCTTGTGGTTCTCAGCTTCAGGGTTTGTTCCTCTTGATCTTACATATGACCATCTGTCACCTCTTGTTTCTCTTCTCCAGAGGCGTGGGACTTAGAGCTTCTCCCTCCGGTCCAAATTCCATCCTCTGGCTAGAAAATTAGTCCTCTGTCCTCTGAGAGTATAGCTCTCCACCTCTCTCCAGCACGGTCCCCTTTGTTCTGCTTCCTTTGTAATATTGAGTGGCTATTCCTTGGCTTTCCTGGGTCCTTTCAGAAATACCTGCTTACGTGGGCCACTCTCCATAGCTGCTCTGCCAGTGGCTTTTTCTGCCCCCCTACAAATCAGAAGAGGAGTACAACTTGCCCTGGAAGAAGACTGGCTTGACTGCCTGATAGAATCACACACACACACACACACACACACACACACACACACACAACACACACCCCTGCATTCCCATTCTGGTGGTGTATGCCAGGAGGTATTTCCTTCCAAAACAAAAGAGTGGAACCTCTGAATGTAAGTGCAGGCGCTTCAGAGGCTTCCCAGCCACCTACCCCAGACCCAAGTCGAGACATGAAGACTTCAGTAGATCCTCCCTCAAGAGATGCTGCCAGTCGCAGCCCTTCTATTGCGTACTTTCTCCTTACTAATACGGCAGTGCTGCTGCTCTGATTCTTGAGCTTCTCGAACCTCTTAAAATCTGATGTAGATAGCCACAGGGATGCACAGCTCTAAGCCCAGCACTCTAAGAAGCTGAGGCAGGACTATCATAAACTCAAACCCAGCCTGGAAAGTGTAGCAAGACCCTGTGTCAAAATACAAAATCAAACAGGGCTGAGGATGTAGCTCAGGGGGAGACCCTGAGTTTAATCCCTAGTACTGGTGGGGGTGAGAGAACCCAAACTCCCGGGCCCTACTGCATTACTGCCAAACTCAGCTCTCTTGAAATCCCAGCCAAAGGCCCCCCCCTCAGAGCCCAAGGCTTGGGGAACAGGGAACGCAGAGCAGTGTGTTCACCTTCACACCACCTCACTGAGCAGAAACGCACCAAGCCCCCAAGCCAAGAACATCTTCAACACCCATTTATGAGCTTTCTATGCCTTCAAAATTAAAATCAGACACTTCATAAAGAGTCTCAAGCTGGCAGTAAGGGTTAAAGGAGAAGAAAGTAATCTAGTCTCTGCTCCTCTTACTGGATAATAATTTGTGAACATCTTGTACTCCAATAAGCATACTGCGTTCTTCCAGGAAATACTGAGAACAAAATCTGGTTTGGATTTGGGCTCTTCTTTGACCAGCTTGCAGAGCTGCTCTTGATTTCGTCAGGTTTTAGAGATCTAGATTTCTGTGGAAAGAACATTGCCCTCACAGAGAAAGAAACCTCTTTCCACATCCTCAGAACTTCTGTCTGTGATCTGAGGCATAGAAATCCAGCTAACATGAAACCATCTCATTGGCAGGCTGAGTAAAAGAATCTAAGAGCTAGAAGATGTTAGATATGGTGAGGCTATGGTTGTCAACATTTTTTATTTTATTTATTTATGTATTTGTGTATTTTAAGTTTTCTGGTGCTGGAAGTAGAGCCCAGGACCTCACGTACATTAGGCAAGTGCTTTACCCCTCAGCTACACCCCTACATTCTGTCTCTGTCTCTGTCTCTCTCTGTGTCTCTGTCTCTGTCTCTCCGTGTGTCTCTGTCTCTTTCTGTCTCTCTGTCTCTCCTTGTCTCTGTCTTCCACTCTCATTCACTTTCTCACTCTCTCACTCTCTCAGTGAGCCAAAACCTCATACATACGAGCCACACAAATCTTCACCATAAGTACAGAACCTATTGTTGAAACAAAGTCTTACTCCGAGGGCCAGTATCTAAAACACACAGTGAGAAGCTGCTCTGTGACACATGAGTTGGAGGCACCAGCAGCCAGGTACGCAGTTCTGGCCTGGAAGCCCAGGACCTCCCCCTGCCTCCCTGCAGCCTTGTGTGGCCCTGAGCTCCCACAGAGCTAAGCCCGCAGCCACACCTGCTCCCTGTTCCTACACCCAGTCCCTGGAGTGTGAGCTTCTGTGTCCTAGCAGTGCAGGCCTATGCCCCAGCTCATCATTCCGATGTAGTGTGGCGACCTGTTGCTTCTGCCTGGGCTTTCTCCTCTATCGCAGGCCACACTTAAGGCAGAGACAGGACTCCTCACACACTCTGCTAGTGGTGGCCCCAAAGAGTCATCTCTAGCTCCAAAGGACAGAAGGTATCCCTGTTGCACTGGCCCCTGTTTTTCTTGTCAAAATTTCTTTTCAGAAGCCCAGAATCCCAGGATTGCCTCATCATGCAGGCTTATGCCTGTCTTGCTTGTGTGGCATCGGCTCTCGGCCCTTTTCCGTCTCCTCATAACTCCTGAAATCTTCCCGCCCTACTGTGTCCTCTGTTCCTCACAGATGGCCACCAATTCAGGGGTCACCAGATATTGTCTTAAAAGGGCCAGATGCCGCTCTCCGATTCCTGCGACCTGCAGTCTGTTTCCATTGCTGGCGTCTGCTGCTACAGCAGGAACGTGGTGATACATAAATGAAAATGTATTCCTGAATTCCAATAAAACTTTCCGTACAAATTAGGTGGCCCAGCACTTGTCTGAAGTCCTCAGCTTGGCCTCTGGGCCTTCTCTTCCCTGTCTGGTTCTCCCTCCAACTCCTCCCTGCCCTGTAGCCTCTCAGGAGAGCAAGTTGCCCACCCAGAGGCCTCGTTACCATGGAGATGGGGTGGAGCCTATTCAGTACCTCCTGAAGACGAGGACTCTGTTCACCTTGACTTCTTGGTTCCTTGATGTCTTCTTCAGGCATCCTGGCCTCCACCCGGACCCAGCTGGCTGCCCCACCCCCGCAACTGTTATGGCTGACACCCCTGTCATAACTGACACCTGCAGCCTCTGTGATCTCAGACCCACCACCTCCCTGTTTGCAACCCCGCCTCCCTGTCTGTCTTGCTCCTTCCCACCCCCAGCCCCCAACTCTTCATGCGCCCTACCACATTCCCTCTGCTTCTCTGCCCTCATGTCTACCCCCTTCTGACCAGCTTAGATGTCACACTCAGTCACTACAACTCACAGGAGTGTCTACTCAGCTTCTTTATTCTCCTCTGCATTTGCTTGCTCACCTAGAAAAACACCAGTCCTGATAGAATCCAACTAGACGGAGACTTCATGGTACTGAAGAAAGGCAGAGAAATCCACAGAGCTAGGCCGAGTCTCACTGCACACTGTGACCTCCAGCATCAAGCCAGGCATTGGTGATGTCCGCCTACCCCACCACAAGTCCTCGGTCCACTCATTCTTCTACTTTCTTAAGTGATTGCTTCATACTTTGGCCTTCAAACTTCTAGTACCCTCATCCTTCTTGACATTTTTAGCTGATGACCTTGGTACCTCTTTTTCTGAAAAAATAAATGCACTCACTCTCTGCCCACAATCCCATCTGTACATTTCCAGTGTGGCCTGCGAGCTGAACTGTGTTCCACTGCCCCTGCCCCTGAGGCAATATCCTCAGGGTGCAGCCATCCCCTTCCTGCCTGCTGAAGGACATCAGTTCTTCCAGGAGTTGTTTCCTTTTGCTTCTGGGCCATCACGCTTTCTGTCTCTGTTAGATAACTCCCATCCCAACAGGTATACCATGTTATTTGCCCATCAGAATACTCTTGACTTCACACCCACTTTTGATAAACACCCTTTGCATTCTGTTCATGTTTACAGTCAAATTCCCCAAAAGCATTGTCTGCACAGTTGCCACATGTGGCCATTTGGCACCTCAGATGTGACTAATCTGAACTGAGATTTGCCATAAGTACAAGCTACACGACACACTCCCCAGATGTAAACCAAAAGGGATGACAAACTCATTGACCACTTAAAAAAAATTAGCGGCTTAGATAAAAACATGTTACGAAATTTCATTTCACGTGTTTGTTGTTCCTTTTATTATGTGGCTACTAGAAAAGTTAAATTACATATGGGGCTCACATTTGTGGCTTACATCGTCTTTAACTTTTGGAGAGAACTGTCTGTGATCACTGTCCGCACTCTGTCTTAACCTTCTCATCCGTTGGCTTTTGCCCCTATCAGCCCATCAGATAGGGGCTTCTAGGTCTCCGTGGTCTTCGTTTTGCTAAATCCCTGGGTCAACTTCCCATCATGCTATCTCCAGCACTGGCCAGAATTAAGCATTGTGTTCTGGCTGACCGCTTCTCTCCTCTCCTTCCCCAGCCCCACAAGTCGCTCTTTAGCTGTCTCCTCTGTTGCTCTGTTCGCCCATCAGTGTTGGAGGGGCCCTTGTTCATTCCTTTCCTCTCTTCGCCATCCTCCGCAGCCTCCTGGGTGCTTCTGCATGATCCATCCCCAAATGGAATCTGTCCGACTAACAAGTTTTATGCTCCAGCCTCAACTTTCCTCCAGAACTCCATATATAACAGAGGCACCTGAAGCTCCTCATTTGGGGCCCTGCTCACCAGCCCCAATCTCAGGAGGTCTCAGTCAAGCCCTGGCTGCCCAGTGCAACACTGCTCATCTTTCTAGCTGCTCAAGCAGAACGTTGGAACCATCTTTTATACCTCTCCGTTCTCACACTTCACAACTAGTCCGTCAGCCAACCCCATAGTCTCTACCTTACAATAAAGCCAACAGCTGACTCCTTCTCACTCCCTCAGTACCACCCCCGGTCTAAGCCCCCACGATCTACCTGGACTGTTGCAGGAGCATGCCTTTGTGCTGGCCTGCTGCAGGCTAATTTCTCCTTCAACACCAGAGTGACTCTTAAAACTTTAATCAGGTATGTCACTCTTCTACTCAAGATCCACAGGGGTCTTCACCTAAGAGAAAGCAAGTACCCCAGGGGGCTTCCTATCTTTCTGCTTGGCTCCAGCCATACTGGCGGCCTGTTGGGCCTCTCTCTGCCCATTCCTTAGACACCAGCACCAACTCTTCTGTCTGGAACAGTTACCCTAGACAGCTACAGGCTCACTCTCGTGTGTCCTTTAGACCTCTACTCAGATGTCAGCAGCACAGAGCTCCATTCCCAGCATGATATAAAAAGGAAACCGCACCTTGTCACCATGGGCTTCCCCTGACCTGCACCTTCCTGTCTTCACACTTAGCACTCTCCAAACATAGTTATCTCTTTACCATTGCTCAGTTTCTGCCTCCTCTGTTAGGAAGGTAAGAGCTTCGGCCCATTTTGCTGTAGCTCCAGAGACTAGAACAGGGTCCAGCACATAGTGGGTCGTGATTTGGTTGGACAAATGAATATACGATAACCAGAAAGTGCCTGAGCTGCAGTCTCCATCTCAGCCCAGTACTTCGGGGTGTGCTTTTGCTCCCCACTTCAGCTTTTTCACTGACCCATGTTGTCATCCATTTATCCTTTGAGCGCGCAGCCTCTGAGCAGGTGCTGGGTACCAGCACAAAGTAGACTTCCGGGAGATCATTTATGCGTGCCTTGAAAGAGATCAAAGGGAGGGGGTTGTCAGGAGGAAGAAAGGAGGCAAGCAGAGAGCACAGATGGCTCCTGGCATTCATGGGAAAGGGAGCATGGGGTGGGGGCAGAGGGCACCCCCAAAAGCACAAGTTTCCTGATTTTACTCTTGTGTCTAGAATCCCCAACTTGCCCAAAGCCAAATGTGTTCTCATGCCTTTCAGATGGCAAAGGGCCCCCCTCACTTGCCCAGGCCTCTGTGAGCTGTAGTGACACCCTCAACATAAGTAATACCCCCATGAGGGACTGTCACCTACCGCCACTGAGGATCCTCCCACGGCTGCACCTGTGTAGCCTGTGAACTCTGCTAGTTCAGACTTCATGTAGCAATCCGAGCCCTAACCGGACAACAAAACCCAGTCTTGATGCCTCTTCTTTACCCTCTTTTCTAGGCTTTTTAGTGCAATTTTAGAACAAGCAACCAAAGCAGACGGGGCCAATGCTCTAGGAGGGAAAGGCGCTGGATTTGACGTGAAAGCACTGAGGGCTTTCCGCGTGCTTCGCCCCCTGCGGCTGGTGTCTGGAGTCCCGAGTAAGTAATGCTGTTTTCCTGTCTACGATACTACCTCGCCAAAACTTGCACTTCCCTGTGCTAAGCTGCCAAGAGCACTCTGCAGAGGGGCCTGATTCCCTACCAATAGAGAGTTCTCTTAAATATGAGTCTGTTTGATTGAAAGAACCAAACTCCCATGCAGGTGCCTCAAAACCCAGGTTGCCCCAGCTCTGATGAACACCCTGGCCAAGTGCGCAGTGGCCACACAGCCCAAGGAAGCCAGGCTGCACAGAGACAGCAACCCCCTCACCATCTGAGCAGCCTGCAGGCCCACGCTGGGAATTTAAATACATTTGCTGCCAAAGAGCCGAGGGATCAGGGGTGGCTAATCCCAGAGGCTCACAGGGGATTTTAGCCAATAAGATTATCTCTACCTTCTGTATTTTTCCAAAGAACATCAGGAAAGCATCGCTGGATGCTCTGAAAGTTCTGCTAGGCCATTTCTCTCAGCTCTGTCCTCCTTTCATGTCACAGGGGGATCCCATCCTAAGCCTTCTATATAAAAAAAACACTGGTGTTGGGGAGATTAAAAAAAAAACACTAGGCATGATAAGAACTCGCTTCCGCATGGTGTGGTGCTTGGCTTCCTTTTTCTGGTGAAGGGAGATACTGTCCATTGGCAGATAGCGTCCTTCAGCCACTTCAGCAACTCTGCTCTGCCCACGGTGGATGGCCTGGCCACTTCGAGTACCTGCGTCAGCTATCGCAAATCCCAGCTCACCTGCTCCTGGAGAACTCCCCTCATGTCCTCCTTCCATTCATGGTGGGGGAGTCGAGGAGGGATTCTAGGCTTGTTTGCTGAGGTTTCGAACTGTTACATCAGCACCATCAACACGTGACTCCAGACACAGTACACACGTGGGCCTGGGTGGAAGCAGACTAGCTTGTAGCTGGGAGCAGAGGACAGGAGAACAAGTAGGCCCTGTGAGCGCGCTGCCCTTGTTCCCTGTGCTATTCACGGAGCTGCTGGTGATATTTGTGTTGCTCAGTGATAGCTCTGAGAGTCATAAAGCCATGTGAGCATGGGGAGCCCTATGTCAACCCATTGGTCTCTTTCTCTATATGCCCAGCACAATGGAAAGACCTTCCTATGACTTCATTAACCAGCAGCAGAGCCAGGACTAGAGCCAAGTCTCCAAACTTCTGGTCCCAGCACTTGCCTACCATATTAGACCACCTCTTTTAAATAATTAAAACCCGTGTCTCCTTCTATATTTTTACACAGAAATCAAGTCTCCTTAGTTACGTTAAGGGCCCCTCAAAGCTCAGAACTATGCCTTACAGTGTCTCCAATTTCTGCACAATGACTAGATGATCTCTAGAGGAGGTAGAGAATTTACCAAGTGAGAGCAGGAAGTCCATTGTTCTCCTTGCAGTGCGTCTCTCTGAGCAAAGACTGTGTGTGGTTTCAAGCTCAAAGGTAGCGCAGAGCCAAGCCACACAAGCTCATGGAAGACAGACTTTCTCTACTTGGCCCCAGTGATGTGAGGGAGCTCAAGAACAGGAGCAATATATATAGTGACAAACATGCAGTTCCACATTTGTGAAGCCTAAGTGATTAGCCATAACCCAACAGACTGACACGGGAGATAAGAAGAGACCATGAAGCCGGGCATGGTGGTGCACGCCTGTAATCCCAGCACTCGAGAGGCTGAGGCAGGAGGATCAGTGCAAGTTTGAGACCAGCCTGGGCTACAAAAGTGAGCTCAAGGCCAGCCTGAACTTCATAGTGAGACCCTGTCTCAAAAAGACAAAAAAAAAAAAAAGACCATAACTCTAAGGAGCTTATAGTGGCATAGCCAGTGTGTCAGTGATAAAAACTATGAATTAATCTTAAGCAAGATTCAGCTAACAAAGCTGAGATAGACATAATAAACCCTACCGTGGTGTGCAGGTACTTATTAGGATCCGGGTTTTCACAGCACTGTGTTGAATTAGGGTATATTTTAAAAATACACACCATCCTTTCACTTGAGGAACTTGAAAGCATGGTATAAAAGTGTATCAGTCAGCTTTTGCTGTGGAACAAACAGTCCCAAGTGCTCAGTAACTTACAATCAGACACATGCATACCTGGTTCATGGCACATGCGGAGGTTCATCAGTGTGGTTCTCTGGGCTCCACAGGCTCCAGGATGGTCCAGCCAGGTTGTAGAAGCAGTCATCATGCTGGCCTTGTCTGTGTGACAGGGGCAGATCTTCACAAAAGGAGTCATGGGTCTGTCTCATGCAAGCAAACAATTCTAGGCTTACCCTTGCATGTGGCTCATGTCACAGCTGTTCATGTCCCATTGGCCAGAGCAAATCATGCAGGCAGTCTCAAAGATAATAGGACAAAAGGCAGTTAGCTTTCTGCAAGCATATCCACAGAGCCAACCTCTAGCTGCTTGAAAATGCAGTTTTTAAGTTTTCATCTATACTGAATATATACAGCCCTTTCCCCTTGATATCCCCTGAATAGTACAGTATACAGTGGTTTACACCACACTTACATTGTGTTTTGAATCATAGCTAAGTTAGAGAGGATATAGGAAAATGTGTGTAGATCTATACAAATATCCTACCACATCTATAAAGAAACAGAGCGTCCTGGAACGTTGTTATCTGCAAGAGCCCTGGAATCCATCTCCCGTGGAGACTAGGGACAATTGTCTAACTGCCTGCAGAGAAGCCTGGACAAATAACTGAACACATGGTGCAGTTGGCCACAAAAAAATTGAGACTATCATCAACAGAAAGTTACAACAATAACTGTAGCAGAAAAGCTCTTGATTTAACATGCATAGATTGAGAACCATTTCTACTTTAGTGCATTTATAAAGGAGAATTAGATTACATGGAATAGCTAGGGTTCCATGAGAGAGGAAACTTCCAGAACAAGAGGAGGCTTTGTCTCCATCTGCACGTCAGTACTGGTAGATCTGGATCGTTGTGGTCAGGAAGAGTTAACCCTCCTTGGACGGATTTGGTCATTTTGCCGTATAGGCACTCTTCTGTCATGAAGGAAATCAGTCCCTCTGCTGGTGAGGCACCCGCCCTCCGCAGCAGAAGTGTTGTGAAGCATGCATATTGCACCAAAGGCTAAGCCATATGGAACGTAAACATTACACAATGAACGTGAACAATAAATATGGAGAGTTGTGTTTAAATATTTGCAATGTGTATACACAAGGAGTGTATTTGTTTGTGGAACAGTAAGCAAGGGGTCATTTCCTCCTCTCCGCGTAATCCCATATGTCCTCCTGGAGAGAAACTTAAAAAGGGAAAGCCGAGTAAAGGGAGCAGGCAGATGGAGGTGAGGCAGCAGCTTTGAAATTCGGGAGCGCCGAAAGTCTGAGCAGCCCAAATCCGTGCTCTAAGTGACAAGCCACCTCCATCGAGACCAGCTTCATTCACCCTCCACCCACCATGCGCATCTATGGAAGCCGGGACCCGAGCTGAGCATCAGACTTGCCCTGCCCCTCTGTCAGGAGGCACACGCGCTCTGAGGACTTGCCCTAGGATACATTTTCCCTGAAATGTGAAAAGGTTACCTCAGCTCTTTCAGGATGAAAACTGAAAGTGCTATTTCTGGAGTGACAGAGAAGAGAAGCAAAGGTGAGAAGGAGCATCCAGGGCAGCGGGCAGCGGGCAGCAGACTCTTCTTGTGTCCCTCATGCATATTACCAACATGTCCTGGAGATATATCAGCACCAGCCAGTCCACAGACACCATAAATTGGATTCCATAGGAATCCATAGCAATGACTGAAGACACAGTGCTTCACAGTCCAATTGCCTGATCAGTGTCACTTACACTGTGACCTCAAAGAACATATTAAGCCTCCCTTGTGCTGTAGTTTCCTGATCTGTAATGTAAGAATAATAACAGAACCTAATCTCCTATATTGTTAAAAAGATAAAGTCAGCAAATGCATGCATAGCTCTTAAGAGAGGCCTTGCGCCTAGTGCGTGTCCGGTTCAATTACAGTGGATAGTTCTAGAAATATAAAACAAAGTTGCTATCATCAAGAGCGAAAAGACATACATGTTAAAAAATAAAGAATATTCAGGAGTTAAATAACAACTTGAGATCAAAAAATAGCCGAGGCTCCCGGATGATTATTGGACTTGCGTGGTCTATGTGGTGAGATGGGTTCTGGGAAGAGTTTACCAGGACTGGGACAGTCTGGAAAAGTATGAAGAAGGTGTGGGGTATGAGCCCGGCAGTGAGAACTGGGGAGAATGGTGAGCAGCAGGCAGACAGAGGCAGGTGCCGCGTGTCACCTTGGTAGGCAGCGCTCCATAGGGCATGTTCTGTTCCCCGTGCACCTGAAACCCACAGACTGCACTGCGGAGAGAGGGCCAAATGACTTGGAATGATGCTACAAGGATGTCAAAGCTGACGCCAGACCATGAATCCACCCTGGACTCAGCCGGCTGGTGGCAGAGCTGGGTCAGAACCAGGCCCAGGCAGATCACTGTCTCCATTCCAGAGGCCACAGCTGGGGCAGCCTGGGTTCTGCAGAGCGCTCTGCCAGGTGATCCTCTACTGCTTTATACCAGACAGCCCTTTTTTTTTTTTTTTTTTTTTTTTTTTAACTGTTGTGGATAGAATGACTCCGTTGTGCTTTGAATCTGGCATGTTCCTCAAATAGCCATGCTGTGAAGACATGGTCTCCAGCCTAAAGGATCTAGGTAGAACCTTCGGGTGAGGCCTGGGAGGAGGGAGTTATGTCCTTGCAGCGTGTCCTTGGAGGCCGTGTTAGGACCCCTGCCTGTTCCTCTCCCTTTTCTTGCCACCATGAGACACCTTCACACGCTCGTACCCTGATCCTCTGCTCCACTAAAAGGCCCAGAAACAATGGGGCTAAGCAACCGTGGGCCGCAAGCTCAACACTGTGCCCAGAGAAATCTTTCTTCCTCCCGGTTGCTTATCTCGGGTATTTTGCTACAGTGATGAAAACAATTGCTCAGAATCCTTGGCTTAAGATGCTCACTACGGAAGCTAAAAACTCGCCCACCCGCCCATCCGCCCATGTCCCCAGCTGAACCACACTGATCCCGAGATGCAGTTTTCCTCCTCTAATGGGATCGTGCCTCCTGGGGATTCTCAACTGTGAAACTAGCCGTGCTGATTAGCAAACACTGCCGGCTAATCACACCCACCAGGGGCACATTAGAGCTACTAAAAACAACTTTTCTGAGTGCTTTCACACATTTCAGCTTCAGAAAGCGGTCTTGCCGCCCAGTCTGGAATTTGCTGTTCATAAGTTAAGCGTCAGTGGGTTTGGGAACACTGTCGCTCTCCCAGGGAAAGGTGTCATGACCTACGGGTGCACTTGGTCTGTGCCAGACAGACAGGTGGAGGGCCTGGCCTGGGTGTGGCCCGGGACCGCAGCAGGATACCTCACTGGTCTTTAAACGTGCAGCTCCACTCCAGGCTCCACGCAGGAAGGTCTGCCTGGTACAGGTTCTGCACGTCATGCAAGAGTCAGTCTCTAAAACTGGCATATTTTGGAGGAGACTGAACCCTAAAAAACCACCTGTGTCACCATCTTCCTGGGCTTCCTGAGTCCTCATCAATGGGATGTAAGCCCTGAAGGTGCTTGGCCGGTGCTGTGGTGCACTACAGCCCAGGCAGCAGGCAGAGCACCCAGAATCCAGAGCTCTCTCACTCCACTTCGCCAGGCACTTCTCCCTGGGCACCTCTGTCCCGTGTCTGTAACTTACAAGGTTCAGGCAGGCAGGCCCCCATGCTCCTGCCCTGCGTCATCCGCTGCACGCCGGCCCGTCTTCCTGCAGAGCCTCTCTTCTGCTTAACCGCTTTTCTCCAGTGACTGCATCCTCTTCACCATTACTTGTTTTCTATTTTGCGTTTCCCCCTTGTCATCTCTTTTATCCTAAAAGTTGCTTTATGTGCCAGAGTGCCTTAAACCAAAGTGAGGAGAGTTGCAAAACTTCCCAAAAGCACCTGGGAGTGTGCTCAGGGCCGTTGCTTCTCAGATAACCAGAAGCTCCCTGGTCCCGCGGCCCAACTTTCTGCACGTCTTCCAGACCATCTGCTGTCCCAACTCTTCCAAAACACAGTGTTCCCAGTGCCCGTCTCGCAGTCCTCTTCCTGACTGAGTATTTGAGCTGTAAATGACTCTAGGCGTCTACTCTGACCATGTGCCCACTGCACAGACGGAGCGCTACAGCCCTAGAGCTGCCTGCCAGTGACAGGTGGAGCTGCTTGCTGGACCATCTGAAGAATGACTCCACAGGCCACTGATAGCTCCAGTTTTGTGGTCTTGGAGTTCGCAGAACCCCAGGCACATGTGGATGTACGTACTCAAGGGGGGAAGCAAGCGCAGGGAATGTGGCGGCCTCTCCTCCCAGCTCACTGCCTGGGGAGCCCAAGGGGGCTGTGTTCCTGCGAATGCAGGAACTGGCTGCTCCAAGACTGTCCTGCTTGGCTTCCTGGAGTCCCAAGTCAGGGTGGCTTGCGTGATAAAACAAGATTCAGCAAGATAGCTCAGCCGACTAAACACCGGCTCAGGCAAGCACAGGGACCAGAATTTGATCCACGGCACAACGTGCCAGGCTGAGCCACGCCCGGGTGCGCTGACCCCGAGACTGAGTGTGGTGGTGCAGGACTGTAATCCCAGCTCTGGGGAGTCTGAAAACAGGAGGATCACCAGAGTCCTAGCTGCGTAGTGAGACCCTGTACCAAATACATACAGTCCCACCTCCCCAAACCCCAGAGCTCCCCTGCCCTGCCGTTCCTTCCGTGTTTGCCACCCCTGGGAACTGATGCTTACCCCCTTCCCCTTCACCTGGTCTGTCACCTTAGCCGGTTCCTCCCTGGGCCCCCTCTCTGTCCCCTGGTTGTGTGGTCTTGTCCCTCTTCCTTCCAGGCACCTCTGAAATGACTCCTGGACTCAGAGGGAGACCATAGTTCTAGCTGCGCTGCCTCTTCCCTTCCTCCCCACTTGCTTTCTGCCTCAGCTTCGCTTATCTACAAATTGAGGTTAATAATGAGTGTGCCACGGGTAAGGGTGAGATTCCCCCTGCAAGGGCCTTCTAGGCGCAAAAACTCTTACATATACCTCTTCTGAATTTAAGTTTACTTTAGAGATTGTGAAGAGCCACCAACCACATCAGGCAGTGGAAAAAGAAAGACACCCCACAGGCAGCAAAGTAGGTTAATTTACAAGCGCACATTTCACGAGTTCCGGTCTTGCTGTCAGGACATTTTACTGAAAGGTAAATCAATAACAGTATGTGTGACTCAGCTAAGAAAATCTGTTACTTGGTGCTCTGGATACAAGAGGGTAAAAACAAAATAACATGACACAGACTGATCCTATTACACAGCTTCATCTCACGCTTAATAACATGCACAGATTGCCCAGTCATGAGAATTCCCTTTTCTATTTGAGAATAAAATTAAGTAGTGATCAGTATTAGGGCTGCTACCAGCTGAACGCAGTGGAACGCGTGGGGCAGTGCTTTCAGGCTCCAAGAGCTTGATTAGCTGCCTAGCCAGTCGAGAGGCCCAGGAAGGAAGGACATTATTCCTAATCTATAGACAGGCAAAGAAATTCCCAAGTGTCTCCTCAGAGTTACACACGGTGACTGGTGCCGACTGTCCCCCCAAAGGAAGAGCTCAGTGGAGGAGTTGGGTCTTTTGCCAAAGTGAACATGATTTTCCCCTTAGAGAGGAGTTATAGTGGGTATGGGGTACCCCTCTGGCATTAGAGATTAAGGACGATAGATGATTGGGTAGTTAGCTTTTTGTGTTCTAAGAGGCTGTGACTCTTTTGGTGTTCATGGTATTGTCACCACCTTGAGAATTATGATGAAATGGAGGGGAAGGTATTCCCACCTTGCAAGGGAGGAGACCCGGCTCTAACATCTGGCCAGATGTGTGATTTTGTCCTCTGGCCTCTGACTTTTGGCCTCTGTCACTTATCTGTGACAAGATAGGGCTAAACTGCATTTTACCTGCAGCCATTACTCAAGATTTGTCACCTTGAATGATTAAGAAACACCTAAGTTAGCCAAGCATTGTTCTGGGAGCTCCTGTGGATAAATGACAGATAGGTCAGGAAACTGAGGGAGGAAGACCCTCCCCCGTGATGGCAGCACCAGTCATAGGCTTGCAGCCTGGACAGGCGGAAGTGGGGGAGGATAAAGGAAGTGTCCTAGTTTCAGAAGAGTTCCGTCGCCTTTGGACATCAGTCTCCCATCTCGTCAGCCTTCCACCCTTGACCCACACTGGCAACTCTACAATAAGAGTCTACCCATTCAGCCTTGGGCTGTGGCCACATCCTTGATCCCACAGACGGCCCGTGTACGCTCTCCTGCCTGCCTCTGCTCCTACTAGCCTATCAAATCAATCCCCTTGCACAGACCTATCTTCTGTTGATTCTGTCCCCCCTAGCGAACTCTAACATATAAGCCTCAAAATTCCTCCGAGCCTTAACACTCTGTGCTTCTATTATAGAGAACAGCAGTAATCTGAGAATTTCTATTTAGTCACTAATTGTAGACCTGATGGTCACTGATGGGCGCGACCTTGGGACGCCCTTTCATCCTTCCAGCTCCCAGTACGATATAGCAGAGATCAGACAGCTCAGTGAGAAGGTGTGTCACATGATAAGTCAGTAGGCCTTACCAGGAACTGGTCATGAGCTCAAGATGTGGCAAGTAATGGTCACAAAAGTCAGGTGAGCTTCTCAAACTCAAGAGCTACGTGACTGAGTCTCTTCTGCACCTGGCTCTTTCCCAGAGTTCCTTAGACAACCATTAGCAAGATGGGTATAACTTAATTAAAAATAATAGTAACAAAGGCCACTTAGGTAGTTTTTTAGAAGTTTGACGAGAATGTACTTCATTGTGGTTTCCATTATATTTCTGTCTGGAGTTTGCTGAGAGTTTAAATCCATCTATAAATTGGAGAAAAATGTGGCCATTATTTCTTCAAACACTTTTTTCTACATGCATGTTACTCTTCTGTTGCGCTTTTTTCATTTTTTAATGTATTTGGTATAGGATCTCACCATCCAGCTTGGACTTGTAGTGATCCTCCTGTTTTCAACCTCCCCAGCACTGTGATCACATGTGTGTACTACAGGGCAGGGCCAGCACAGCATGTGTTGCTGGGGATCGAACCCTGGTCCTTGTGCTTGCCTAAGCAAGCACTTTGACCACTGAGCTACCTCACCAACCCACTTTTCTGTTCCTGGAACTCCAACTACATGTATGTTTGGCCACGGTGTATTATCGCATTGGTCTCTTGGGCCAAGTTTGGTTTTCTTAATTATTTTTTTCCCTTTAATTTGTATCTCAAAACTTGTATAACTTCTATTGATTATCCACCCAGTTCACTCACTGTTTGCTCTGTTGTTTCTATCTTCACTGAGTTTGTTCAGTAAAATTCCCCTCTTTGTCGCTTTTTAATTATAGTCGTTCTGGTTTGAGTCTAGAAATCACCCCCGAAGCCTCATGCAGTCATGCAGTGGTTTCTACAGTTCATGACTGAGTCTTGGTTCAGTGCTGGGATTATGGGTGTGAGCACCACACCTGCCCTGGGGCAGGCAACCCACTCAACCTAAGGGAGAAAAGGAGGCTTCCTCTGTGCTCCTCCCTCTTGATCTTAAAGCTGTTGCTGCCTTCTGCTGCCATGAACCGCTGCCCTCTGCCGTCTGCCGCCTCCCTTGGAGCCAGCGGAGTACGGAATGAAACCTCCACTAACTGTGATCTACACGAACCTTTCATTTCTTAAGTTCAGGCATCAGGTGTTTTTTTTTTTTTTTTTTTTGGGGGGGGGGTTGTTGTTGTTGTTGTTTTGTTGTTTTTGTTTGTTTGTTTTTTGTTGTTTTTTGTCTCAGCAATGAGAGAAAAGTAACCCAAACAGTACTCTTTTGTAACTTCCACTTATTGTGGAATTCTCTTCCCTCTTTAACACTACATATTCATTCATTTCATTGAATTTGTTTTCCTTTCATTTAGGCCTATATATGACAGCTGTTTTAAAATCCTTGTCTACAAAGTCCAACAACTGAAAACTCTCATTTCTGTCTCCTATTGATTGCTTTTTTGACTATGTATGATACTTCTCTATTTCTTTATATAGCTAGAGATGACACTTTCATGTTTTTTATACATCTAGTGATTTTTATGAATATTTGAGATGGGTAATATGTTGTAGCAATTCCAGATTCTGTCATCTTCCTAAGAATGTTAATTCTTCAGCAGACAGTTCAGTCCTGGCCGAGCTCCATATCAACTTGGTTTTATTCGCTGACGCGGAGCAACTAAAAACCCAAATCCTTCCACCTCAAGTGCCATTCACCCTTCGGATTTTGTCAGGCCTTGATGTGAGGCTGCTTAGGACAGATCTATAGTACAGATCATGGACAGATCACTCCATGGTGTGCTTCTCCCCCTGTGGTGTGCCTTCCTGGGTCCTGAGTTGGTTGTTCAGGTGCTAATGAAATGCTGGCTGGGTCTCTCCAACGTGGCATGGCCGAACTCCAACCTCCTGCACCACTGTTTCCCCAGGGCCTATAATCCTGCAGCATCTGTCTTTTGTATTCAGTCCCACAGCAGCTGCTCTCTGACACACCTCCGGGTTGTCACCCAGTGTCTACACAGCCTCATCATATGCCATGGACACACAAGTCACACAATAGAAACCCCCAGTGCTTCTTGTCTCCTGAGCCTCCTCCTCTCTGATGGTCCGCTACATCACTTCAGCTGCCTGAACGCTGGTCTACTGTCTGCCATGTCAGCTCAGTGGGACTGGGTGTGGCTGACTGGGGTCAGTGGCACTGTACTGCTTGCTTGGACTCTTAACTCTTTGTGAGGCAGGAGGAAAAATTGTGCTCTGGCAGAAAAGCATGGCTTCAATTCTTTCAGGGTCCTACTCCTGAGTGGCTTTACGTCTACACTACAACACAGTGTGTCTTATGTTTTTGTCAAGTTGTGAACAGTGTTTATGGCTAAAGGGCTAGTCATGTGCCTGTTAACCCAAAATAGCTGGAAATGTAAGCGTGCTTGACTTTTTAAATTACGAAATGAGTGATTCTCATTTTCTTAAATATCTTCTGTTGCAGAATATAATAGTATGTGATGTGGTATATGTTTATTCATTTGTTATTAACTTATTGAGATCTTATATGTCAGGCACAGTAGTAGTTAGGGAAAGGAAAGGTACTAGAATATTTTTAACATATTTGGAAAATAACAGTCAAACAAATACTAGAACCAAATGGTATTTCTCACACAGTGCCCTCATTTTAAACGTGTTTAAGCCTAAACCTAAAAGGTGACATAATTTGACATGGCCACACAGCTGCTAATGTCACAAGAAGAACTAAGCTTAGCATATTTTCCACTAAATCTAAAGTTTATGAGGTTTTAAAACTAAGCATAATGAGGGCCAGGGAGATAGCTCCATGGCACAAGTACCCACCTGGCAAGTGCAAGGTCGTGAGTTTAAACTATGGTCCCGCAAATAAATAAATAAATGAAACTAAGCATAATGTTTGGAGATGTTTCTTTCTATAAAAAATGTGATCAGTGCCAAAACTTGAATCAAAGTCCCTGTTCATGTATTAGTAATTAAATTCAGAATAAAAAAAAATAAGTAATTGTGGGACCCTAAGAACATTCAGTTTCAGTGTCTCCAAAGAATAACATCTAATGTGGGGTCACCAGGAGTTCACAGCAATAAAGAGACTTGGCTCTTTGTGACACTCCACCTGGAGAGCAGCCAAGAGAGAGGAGGCCATGTGTTGCCTTGGTGTAAAGCACTTAATGGAGATATAGCAATATAACTGGGTAACTCCGTAGTTGGTTCGTTTGTGACCAAGAACATGGGGAAACTCTTCAGATTTCCTAGAAGCTGTGCCCGTGACAGTTTGTGATGACTACAACCAAACCATGGTGCCCGCCCATGTAACCTAATCACCAGCTGTGTCCCCTCAGGAATCCCCAGCCTGGGTTTGGCCCTTCAAGAATTTCATCAAAAGAGGGCAGGTGTGGTAATATCAGCACTCAGGAGGCTGAAGCAGGAGGATCCTTGTGATTTTGAGCCCATCCTGGGCTACAAAGAAAGCTTGAGGCCAGCCTGAGGTGCATAGTGAGACCCTGTTTCAAAAAGACCAGGAAAAAAAAAAAAAGAATTTTACCTAAAGAGAGTTACCAACCCTTTAGAATACACCTATGCATTAAAAGGCCCAGATGTTAGCCGGGCGTGGTGGCTCACACCTGTAATCCCAGCACTCGGGAGGCTGAGGCAGGAGGATCAGGACTTCCCTATATGTCCTCTTCTGTAAGAAGAGGCAGATGTCACCCTTTGGATCACTTGTCCCAGGGAGGACAATTAGTCTTGAAAGAAATAGTCTAAATGTTCTGTTTTCAAAAACTTGGGAAAGAAACTTGATAGAAATAAACACGAGTCCTCTGGAAAAAGATTATCAATATCAAAGTTGTTAAACTGTGTTGAAAGACAGTTTCATGTAAATTAGATTGAACAAAATAACTGCCATACAAGAAGACAAAATTAATAAATAAAATTGGCAGAAACCATAGTTAATAGAAACAAAACCATGTAGGGATCCAGATCCTGAAATTAATCAGATATGAAACTAAAAATGATTGTAATTGCTATATTTAAAGAAGCCAATAGAAGGATCAATAATTACTCAGAAAACCAAAAGATATGGAAAAGAACCAAAGCTATATTTTAGAAATAAAGAATGATGTTGCTAAACTGCAAAATGCAGTGGAGAGATTTAAAAGAACTTGGCATAGGTAAAAACAGAATTATTGAACTCTAGAGAAGGTAGAAAAAAAAACTTGAGACAGAGGAATAGATCTGAAAAGAATATGAGTTTGGGGAACAAATAGACACGGAATTTCATAAAATAATCTTTCCACATGTTGGCTAGACTTGTGATTTTTTTTTTCATCTTTGTGGTAAATTACATTTTCACTTGGCATGGCAGGTTCAGTGGTTGCCTTCGAGTGGAAGGGGGTAGAACAAGGCTTCTTTAGCTCTAACTCCAGAATCTACATTATGCTCAGTGATTCTTACATGACTGTCTTGATAATTATATACAACATCTTTGTTTTCTTGAGATTCCTGTATGTATCCTGTATTGGGCGATTTCTTTCAAAAAGATTTTAAAAACAAAACAAGAAAAGACATTGGCCCAGGATGCTATGGCATGAGCAGGCGCTAAAGAGAATCACTGCTATTCTGCCTGTCGGAAAACATGCAACATGTTAACAGCTGTTAACAAGGAGGCTGCAGACGGGACTCACGTAGACCAGTTGTCCCCGGTGAATTAGAGCGGTCTTGAGAAATATGCTGTTGAGGTGTATGGGCCCCATCTGGGCAGAGGGACAGAGGCCCTGAACCGTAACATCATCTGCCATGGCATAAGGCTGTAGCAGTGGCCCCGGTGCCAGTGTAGTTGCCATCTTTGCCTGGATGGTTGCTAAGGAGAGGTCTTACGCTAGCCTTTAACTCCAGCCTTACCAATGGCCAGGCATATAGAGTTGGATGAGCTGTCAGTCTTTTTTTTCTTTTTTTTTTTTAACTATTTAGTTATGTTATGTTATGTTATGTTATGTTATGTTATGTTATGTTATGTTATGGCTGGCTCAGCCTGCCCTGAGTGGGGCTGGCGCTCAGCATGTGGTGCCGGGGATCGAACCGTGGACCTTGTGGTTGCTTAAGCTTGCTTTAGACCACTGAGCCACCTTGCCGGCCCGAGCCGTCAGTCTTAGCTCTGTTCGTTTGTATTTGTGAAGCGAGAGGTCAATGCAGTGGAAGGATCATGTGAAGTGTTAACGCAGGGCCCAGCACTTCCGAGTCCTCAAGGTAAAGCAGCAGATTTTACCATTGCTGTTTGCTTTCGCTTGCCTGGTCTCCATGCTTCCATATTTAATTTTCTCCTAACCTCAGGATTTTCTTCATGTCTTTTCTTCATGTCTTTTTTCTCTGAGCTTCTTTTTCTGACCTACATTGATAATACCAAAAAGAATGTTAGTCCGCTCTAAGTGGAATACTCATTACTCTTAACATTTTCAATGTATTGGACAACAGAGTGTCCACCATCCCTTCTCTGGGACTCCTCTCCTTCAGGGTTCAGTGAGCCTCTTGTGGGATGCAGAAACGTTTTAATATGGAAGGGATAGATTAAAACTAAAGGAAATATCCATGATATATAAGGCCATGCAGCAGTTGTGAAAACTGAGACTTCCAATTAATAAGGAGACTCTGCTCCAGGAGGAAAGTGAACCAGGCCATGACAGATGGACTCCTTAGCCCGAGAGAAAGAGAGCCCCCCCCTCATCCTCGCTCCAGACCTATGTTCTTTCAAAACTCCCTTAGGCTTTGAGACCACCGAAAGCGCCTTTTGCTCTGTTAGCCACAGGGAGTCACAGAATATGAGCTATGAGACTCACGTGTCTCCAGTTTCTGCCTAGTACACACTGGTTCACGTCACTCAGAGGTGAGAGTGGGCCAACGATCACCATGTGATGGCTGTGACAGTGGTAGTGGTGGCGGAGGAGCCGGAAGTGATCACAAGCCAAGACGCTGACCGGAGCATTGGCTTTTCTACTGAGTCAGGTGTGACCATGGGAGATGAGGTGCTTTGAGCTGCCTACCGAGTTTCCGGTCACCCTTTTGGGAAGGGTGCCTATTGATTCACAAAACTGGGAAGCCGTTCAAGTAGGACACCTCCCTGCTGGCCTGATTCAGTGGCAGTGGGAGCACAGAGAAAGCCAAGGATAGCTCGGAGCTACTTCAGCTCCTTCGCAGCCCCATCTGCCAGGCATCCTCTGTTTGCCCACTCGTTGGCTCTTGACCCTTGGCTCTGCTCTCAGGTGGGGATGCTGATCAGCTGCCCTGGGTTGGAGGACTGTCTGGCTTTCCAGAATCAGGTTCATTCAGTGGAGAGCTGAGCAGTGGCTCAGCAGGGGGCCAAAGGGTGAGGGTAGGGGTCCCGGGTGCCCAGATACTCCCCTTCAGGGCATCTTTGGACGGCTTTGCAACAGCCTTTCTGGATGACCCTCTCCTCCCCCTTGTGTAGCCACCATCTCCACACTTCTTTAGCCCAAGGAGGGATGACAGGTCACGCTGCTCCATGTGACACCCCTCACTGCACCTAGGCCCTTGCACAGCATACTAGGCACCTTGAAGGAGCTCAGCTTGAGTTCCTTATTTCTTTCTGTGATGATCTTTGAAACCTGAGTCCCTTCTTTCCACAAATGAATGTTGAATACTTACCTCAGGTAAATCACGGGGAAGGAATTTGGAGCCCACTTTCTGACGGAGAACTACAGTATCTCAGCTGGGCAGTGGCGAGTAATGAGGCGATGGTACAGAGCAGGTTAAAGGGCGGAAGAACTAAAGACAGGACACCCGTCTTCCAGCCCCGCGGGAGACAGTAAGGACAGCAGAATCTATAAGGAAAGCAGATGTGACAGATGTTGTGCATGAAGCACTGTTGACATTGGGTGGAGAAGCAAGCAGCAATGAATGTAGGCTTGCTGCCCGACCGGGCAGGCTTTAGGGAGAAGGAGGTGCATCCAGGTGCAAATTTCTTGCGCTTGATGGGATAATTGAAGCATCTGGTAGGGTGATGGAGAAGTAGGACTTGGACTTGAAAGGGCAAAGGAAGCAGTACTAAATGCCAGATGAGTGAACTGAACAAATTTTCAGAGAGAACACAGCATATGTGTTGGTTGGGCAGGTAGTTGAAGAGTCATGCCAAGGGTCAAAGGCTAACCAAATATCAGGGCAGGAAGGAGCTCCCCAAGCCCCATGGGCCCAGCCCACATGTCCATTGCTCTGGAATGGTTTTGTGTTTTCTCGGGTGAAGGTAGTCTTGTTCTGCTTTATGCTTCTGAAGCTCTTTGGGTCCAATACGTAGGCAGGGCATCACCTGATCTTGCCGTTGGCTTGGCCACGTTTGCCTGCTCATCTAGTTGAAAAGCCCTCATGGGCAGGGGCTGCATCTGTTATGTTTCTGTGGTTGTCTCTGGACTCAGAAAGGTCCAGAAGGAAAGGAGGGAATAGAGGAGGAGATGAATAAATGACGGAGATGGAGGAGAACTAGAACTATACCCTGGGACAAAGAAAGAAGAAACTCTCAAGGAGCTAGAAGGGAAAAAAGCTACAAAAAAGCTCCGGCCAAGGCAAAGGTGAAAGTTGGTCAGAGAGGCCATGAGTCACCTGGGGAAAGCTGGCTTGTTAAGAATGGTAGTGACAGAGACCACACGCTCCACCTCTGAAGGTGACTCTGTGTAGGGCTTTGATGGCTGCTGGAAGGAGCGGCCAGCATCATTCACCCTCCTGGTATGCGACAGAGACGTAGGTCTCCCTGTCTTGCCATCTGCAGCGACCATGTGCTCATAATAAAATAAATACGGAAAATCTAATATGACCTGTTTTATGGTCATGCCGGTTGGTGTGTTTTCTAGATCCAACGCTGGCTTTGATGTTTTTCTGAATACAAATTACCCGGGAGGCTGGGATGGCAGGATTACCCTACTCCTTGCATCTCAGAACCCCAGCGAGAACCTGGAGAATATGGCTGAGTCTCCAGGCAGGCTGGGGCCTTGTGTCTCAAAGTGAAGAAGAAGAAAACGTGGTGGAAAGGACCAGCACACCCACCCTACAGGGGCTCGATCTGAAGCTGCACTTCAACAAGTGCCCAGGACATAGGTAGGCAGATTTCCCTGAAAAGTGCCAGCCAACAGCCTGGCCACACTCATGACAAAGATGACCATGATGTAAAAAAAGAACTCACTATGGGCCAGACATTCTGAGCACTTAAATGAACCTGTTGAATCCTTACAGCAATGCTATGCGGCAGGCACTGTTATACTCGGCCAAGGCCAAGTATCTGAGAGGTGAAGAGCTCGGGCCCGCTGCAGTCGTTCACCTCCCACCTTGCAGGGTGATCTGCAAGTGCTCCAGAGGTATCTAGTGGGTGGCAGCAAGGAATGGGAGAACCATCCAGGGGGCCCTTGGGGCAGAACTTGCTACACTCTAGATATACCTATTTCTCTCCATCAGGGAAGGGAGAGCCCCCCCCAGCAGTATTTTCCTAGGATACGAAGCCCCCAGTCTAGCCTCCCCTCATGAGAGAGCTTGATGCCTTATCTGCTCTTCTTTGAAACCAAGGTCACGCTCTCAGATGATAGGTCCAAGGGGCAGCATGGACTTGGTGGACAGGGAAGAATAGAACACTCTCCTTGAACATCTGCTTAAGGGGAAACCTGCCCCCTAGCTTAGAACTTGTGCATTATCCAGTGACTCCTATTTTGTTCGAATTTGCTTAAAAGTTTATTAGAAACATGGAAGTCTAAACTCGATTTGGTGTTACAGTTTGTGTCTAGTTGTGCCCCCCAAAGCCGCATGTAAATCATGGGGCTGTCAAGTGCTCGGCTCAGGGGAAGGGGCCAAAGGGCCAGGGTGGGGCTTGAGGGGCATGGCCAAGAAAGGGCATGAACAATTAAACTGACAGCATGCGCTGTCAGAGTCCTTCCCCGCAGGCGGCCATTTATCGAAGTATGGAGCGAGTCATCCTGGATATAGCGGCACAGAGTCTTGAGGTCTTGCTATGTAACCCAGGCTGCTTTAAATTATGAAACCCCCAGTAACTGTGAGCTAATAAACCTTTCTTTCCCTAAGCTTGTGTGTCAGGTATTTGTCCCAGCAATGAGAGAAAAATAACTAAGACAGTAATTAAGCTTAGTCCCTCAGTCAACCACCGTGTAGCTAATGAATTCTCTGGATTCCACAGCACGGTTTTCTGTTTTCTTCTCAGCAACGGAGCAGCAGCTGTATGCTACCTTGATATCCCAGGGACGCAGCCACCGCACAGACAGCCAGGTCCTGACTCCATACAGGTCCCATTCCATACAGGGCTGTGTCTTTTGCATGCCTGCTTCAAGCACAGCAGGGTCTTTGGCAGCAGCTCCTCAATGGCCCTGCCTGCGTCCATTGCAGGGCGGGCCCATTTAGAAGAATGTTTCCAAATGTGGGTGGACTGAGCGTGACTTCTCTCTGAGGCCTTTTGTGTTGCTTACAAAACACTCAAAAGGTGCCACAACTCTGTCTGGATCATGTCTTGGTTACTTTTCTCATTGCTGGGACAACACACTTAACATTCACAGGTTGAAGGAGGAGAACTTTACTTGAGCTCACAGTTTGTAGAGGCTTCAGTCTGTAATTGGCTGGCTTCATGGCAGGTGGCACATGGCGGACAGGAACGTGGCAGAGGAGAAACAGTCCAGGCAGGAGCAAGGGGCAGCAAGCAGCAAGCAGACCTTTCCCTTCTATGCCATTCTGGCTACGAGGCTTTTGGGGGCACCACCCAGAGCCAGGGTGGGGCTTCCACTATCCACACCCAGAATTGTGCTAAACCAATGAGTGGACTAATTTATTGCCACACACCCCTTAATTCCAGTAGCACCCCCTAGATCTAACCACTTACAGGTGCACAGGGCTTTGGGAGCTCATCCAGATACCAGCCCCAACAGACTGGATGCCCCGAGAGGGTGTAGTTAAGGCGGCCCTCCCAGATGTCTTCAGAAAAGTACATGACAGTGGTCTTTCAGGTCGCAAGTTTAATTTTTTCCATCATTCTGGTCACAGAATTCATCCCACAATTCTGATTGCAGCCAGAAGGCAAGCAGGCACATACTCTTTTCTTCTAGTAATTTTTTTTTGAGAGGAAAGACGCGGGAGAAAGGCACAGCTCTCAGCCTAGAGGCCTCCCCAGCCCTCTGGGCTGCCTTGCTCACCTGGGACTCACAGGCCCCTCCCCCCCGTAGGACCTGTCTGCCTCTAGACGCCACTTCCCCTCCCATGACCACACAGTGGGTGACCCATGGAGCAGACCTCAGGCAGTTGCCTCAATGAAATTGGAGGTGTGCAGTCAGGTGACCCCATAGTCCCATTAGGCCAACTTTAGAGCCCATCTGTGGAGAACGAAATCTACCCTGCCTTAGCTACTTTCTTGTGGATGGGACAGAATGCCTGACACAAGTTAAGAGAGGACAGGTTTGTAGAGTTTCCGTCCGTAGTTGCTTGGCTCTGGGGCAGGATGGCATGACAGAGGAGAACTAGTCAATGGCATGGCAGACAGGAAGCTGAGAGAAGACACATGGAAGACGCATGGAAGGAGAGGAACAGACCCCTCCAGGCCGCTGCCTCAGTGCCCCACTTTCTCCAACCAGGCTTCGCCTCCCAACATAACATTTAGCTATAAGCTCATCTGTAGACTAACCCGTGATCCATTCAGCTCCCAAAAGTGCCCCACTTTTGAGCCTTTGAAGCTTAGGGGAACACGTGGATGTAACCCACAATATAGCATCACCCTAAGCCCAAACTTCTCCTTCACACTCAATTACTCCAGCCCAATAATGGGAAAACAATAAGAAGGACCAAGGAGGCTTGGTGACAGAGGCCACAGGGAACAACGCTCGGAGTGTGAATGGCTGAGAACATGGTGTGTTTATTCTTGGCCACTAGGAATCAACAGCTGTCTGCACAGTGAAGCCAGGTAACACTGGCTAAGATCTCCAGTTGTGGAGTCTTTTCCTCATTTTTCTTTTCCCTTCTGACACCAAAATGACTGAGTTCAAAGAAGGAAGCGTGGAGTAGATTTGTTTGGAAATAGCAGAGCCCTTACATCGCGCTCTGGCGCAGATGACATTTCTGCACATTACCTGTTAGCCCTGGTGGGCTTTCATTTTCCTCCTTTCTCAAACTCTGGTTTACAAAGCCATGTTCAAACTCCATCCTGACATTATCCTTGGGGCCTTGAACAGAATGATTTATCACCAGAGCAAGGCTCGGCCAGATGCTGTTTAATAAAACCGAAGAGAATGATCTGTCCCCAGTCTCGGGTGCACCAGTGGACTGTCTGTAACCACCCTAGAGGCATCAGCTGTAGCCAGCCTAGGTGCCTGCAGTTTAACCTCGACAGAGCCTTCATACAAGGCGCTGCCTTAGCCCTTCGTAACTGCTGGTTTCTCTTCATCTGTTAAGCAAAGATAGGATGACTTATGTACACAGATCCTCTCAAACATGGAATTTTCACATTGCTCTGGAAAAAGTGCAAACATTTCTCTGGAGAGACTCACCGCAGCATAATGCCAGATACAGCCATCACTGTACTCCTCCTCCTAGCATAATATCTAGGTCCACAGCGGTTCTCAACCTGTGGGTCGCAACCCCGGCGGGGGGGGGGAGGGGGGTGTCAAATGACCAAAGCACAGGGGTTGCCTAAAGCCGTGCTATGCCATGGTGAAATGTTATTTATTGGAATTAGTAATAAATATTTCTCAACATATAATTAAATATTGTTTTTGTGATTAATGACTGTTTAAATTATGTTTGATTTGTAGCAATGAGAATACATAATGCAGATCAGATATTTACATTCCGAATCATAACTGTAGCAAAATTACAAGTTTGAAGTAGCCACCAAAATTATTTTTTGCCACTGGTCGGAGGAGAGTGCCACTTCCCAAAGCCCTTGTCCTTTGTTAGTCTTCTCACTGCTGGGACAAAAATACCCAAACCCTAAAGTTGAAGGAGGAAAGGTTCTGTTTCAGCTCTGAGTTTGTGGAGGTTTCAGTCCATACTTGGCTAACTGTGAGGCAGGGTAGCACATGGCACAGGAGCATGGCAGAGAGGAAGCAGTCCATGGCATGGCAAGCAGAAGGCATGAGCAGCAGGCCTCTCTGTCTTTTTTTTTTTTTTTTTTTTTTTTTTTTTTTTTTTTTTTTTTTTTCTTTTGTCACATTTGAGCTACAAGCCCTCTGGGTAGTGCTGCCCATACCCGGGGTGGTCTTTCTTATTATCTACATACTGATCTATGCTGAACCAATTTAGTTGTCTCAGGCCCTAATCCAGACACCTCCCAGAAGCCTCACCTAGGACCCCACAAGGCTTTGGCAGGAATATATAGATAGACGTGGTAGCAGCACTGTCTCCTTGGAAGGTCATGGCAGCATCTAGGCCCCTAAGAGTACTGCCATCCCCCCAAAAGAGGTCGCCTGACAAACTGCAAACTAGCAGAGACTGGATTTATAAGTCATATGCTTTTGATCCTTATGTGGAACTGTGTGTTCTGAGCTTTCCAAGAATCATTTTCGAGGCAAATGTTCTTCCCTACCGTCCCTACATTTGTCAGGTCTCAGGGCCTGACTTAGTGCTAGGAGATCAGCTTAGTGCCATCTGTGGCTCGATGATCATACCTTAGCAAGGCATGTTAGAGCAGGGGCTTCACCAGGCTTATCAAGCAAGGGCTTACTTTCTTCTACCCCAATGGGCAGACGGCCCTGAGGAAGGATCGAAAATGGCTTATCAGCACAAATGTGGCCTATCTGGAAAGAACACCTACCTAGGCTGAAAAATGATGCGTTTCTATTTTAAAACATGGGCTAGGAGCTGTTTCTTAGATAACTGTAAGTTCATCGCAAGAAGAATCTAGTAAACATCCAGGCCCCAAGAGCCAAATCCTGCATGAATGATGCAGAGAAGGGATTTGGGGCCCCTGGCTTCTTCACTGGACAGCCTGGCTTGTGCTGTGCTAATACTAGCTCTTTCCACTTCCCAGCAGATGCTGGAAGTACGGATATTGTTTTATGGGCCCAGATCCTGGAGGCCAAGAGACCTATCCGAGAGGTGGCAGAGGTACGAGGTACACTACCGCAGCCCGCAGGCTCTGGAGCCTGGCCTTGTGGGCACTAGGCCCCTGCCCCACCACCCAGCAGCTGTGTACCCATGAGGAGGTCACTCCCCTCACCAGACCCACTTTTCTCATCTGTAAACTGTGGTTAGAGGTAGTACCTACTTTGCTGGGTTGTTGGCAGGAGGAAACCGGACAGTCCAAGTTGAAAGTTGTCAGCTGGGTCTGGTCCACAAGGAGTCTTTAGAATATGTTAGTGTGTTTCCAGGGGCTTTTGTGTCCCACAGGAATCCTGGATCTCTGCCAGGCCCCTCCTCAAGAGCTTAGTTAAGGCCTGAATACCGCTGAGAATGGAGAAACCACTGCCTCTCGAAACACCTGTCCACCTTCTAGTAGGTCTGTTTCTTAGGAAACATTTATTTGAGTTGAACCTAAATCTTTCCTGGATTCTTTCCTAGCTGGTTTTAGTTCCACCCCTAGGTCATGCAGAAATCGTCTTCCTCAAATAGCAGTTTAAATCACGTGAACCTCGTTAGCATGAACATCCCACCTGTGTTATTTTCTCATGCTACAAATCATGCTTTTCCTGACCAAATATCTTCAGTGCCTTCTAGTGATCTTTGAATGATGTGGTTTCCAATCCCTTCATCCCTGGGGTTTCTGTCCTCCCAAGGCACCCTGCACTCCCACATGGGCTGTAGCTCCATTTGTGTTAAGTCCAAGTCAGTACCTGAGATACAAAGACAAACAGCTGCGGTGAGACTCAGGGAGCCCGCAGGCAGGTGGAAGCGCTCCGGGCAGGGAGACCAGGGCACCGAGCTGCCGAGGCAGGAAGCCGGACACCTCCAGATGGTCAGCTCATGGCTAGAGGATGAGGCATAAACTGGGCACCGTAGGAGCTCAACCCAAAGAAGGAGGCGAGTTTGACCTCAGGAGACCGGGAAACTCTGGAGCACTTGCAGAAGCAGAGTCTGCGGCATGTCCTTTAGTAAGAGCAATATAGCTGTAGTGTAAAGACAAGACAAACCTGGAAAGGGCGAGGCCAGTTCACCAAATGGCAGAAACCAAAAGGACAGAGAGCAGGAAAATGAGTA
>PVJA010022640.1:0-34211 GCA_004027025.1 Myocastor coypus | reverse complement strand
AACATAGGTGCACAGATATCACTATGGTATGAAGTTTTCAGTTCTTCTGGGAAAATTCCCAGTAGGGGAATAGCTGGATTGAACGGAACTTCCAATTCTAGTTTTGTAAGGATCCTCCACACTGCTTTCCATAATGGTTGCACCAATCTGCATTCCCACCAGCAGTGGAGAAGGGTTCCTTTTTCCCCACAGCCTCTCCTGCTGGCAGGGCTGGCACAGCATATGGTGCTGGGGATCGAACCATGGTCCCTGAAGCCGCCCAAGCTTTCCCAAGCAGGTGCTTTAGACCACTGAGCCATCCTGCTGGGCCCAGTAGTTATTGCTTTGAATCATGGATTTATCATCTTATCTCATATTTTTTTCTTCAGTTATTTAGTTGTTGGTCAAAGCTGCTTTTGCTTTGTTTAGTGGCTACACTATGTCTTATCTCTTCCTCAATCACCTAAAGCCACTTCATGAATAATAAAAACACTAGAGAATTTGTTTCTATTTTTCTGCCATCTTTTGTGTTTTTACCATTATATTATTTTCATCGATTGTCAGCCCCACACAATGCATTATTATTATTTGCTTTAAGTTATGAATTGTCAGGGCTGACCAAATAGCTCAGCGTATTAAAGTGCCTATAAGCAGGTGCAGGGGCTGGGGGTTCGATACTTGGGCCTGCTGTGCCAGCCCCGCCCCTGGGATGAGCTGAGATAGCAATTGACAGTCAGCGTGGTGGTGCACCCTTGCAATCCCAGCTCTTGGGTGTCGTATGTTAAAGTCCAGTGCTGAAAGAAACAACGAAAAGACCCAAATGAGTGTAGCTTCGGAGGTCTCACTGAGATCTGTCTCTATCAAAGTGATCCCAGAGCTCCAGAAGCATCTCCTTTTAATTTAGGATTATAACCTCTGTTGATCTTCACTATTTGTTTAACACTAGGCTCACACAATTGTTAGTTTATTTATTTATTTTTATGGCCGGCTCAGCCTGCCCTGAAATCAGGGCTGGTGCAGCATGTGGGGGCGCGGAATCAAACCGCGGTCCCTGCAGCCGTCTAAGCTTTCCTAAACAGGCGCTTTAGACCACTGAGCCATCCTGCTGGGCCCCTCACACAATTGTTAAATAAAAGGATTACAAAGAGGGGAGGAGATAATCACGAGCATCTCAAGTAAGGGCAGAGACATTAATCAGGATAAGCTGTTACCCACCTTCTTAAATCCTAGTTTCCTGGAATCCCTAAGTAACAGATTACAACCCACCCTAAGCTTTGTTTATTGTTCTTCGCTTCTTTAACATGCTAGTTTTTTTTTTAAATCTCTATACTTGGGAGGCTGTAAACAGGCAGATGACTATGAGTCTGATCTAGTAGTGAGACCCTGAACACCCTGTAGAGCCTTCCCTAAAAAATGAAAATAAAAAGAATTATGGATTATTTTATAAAACATTCTCTTAGTCACTTTTCACTCATTGCTGGGACAAATACCCAACACTCAAAATGAAGGAAGGAAAGGTTTATTAGCTCACAGTTCATGGAGGTTTCGGTCCATATTCGGCTGGCCCAAGTGGAACAGGGCAGACAGCATCCAGTTCGTGGCGGTGGAACAGCGACAGAATGGTGGCAGAGGCAGCCACTCAATCAGGGCAGCAGAGCAATAGCTTTAGTCTGTCTCTCTGTCTCTGTTTATATTCCTATCAGGCTCTCTGCCTTAGGATATCTGCCCTAGACCACACCCATAGTCCCAGACCTGCTCAGACCGATAATCCCATCAGTACTAAAACACATAATCCGAGTGACTCGTGAGTCAAGTCTCAATCTATAGAAGTCCCCACCCAATGACTACATGAGGCTTTGGGGGGACAACTAGACATAAACCGTAACAAACATGAAATAGCAAAAATACTTTTCATTTACATAAATATTTATCATTTGATACACTTCATTCCTTTGTGTAGCTATGAATAATCTGGAGTAATTTTTCTTCACCCAGATGATCTATTTTTAAATTTTTCCTGCAACCTGTTCTCTTGTCTTTCATTTTTTCTGAAAAAGGAAAGGAGAAAAACAAGTTAAATATGGATATATGTAGAATAAAATACTGTATGTGCAGCTATTTAAAATAATGAAGAACTATGCTTAAAGACATTTACTGAAAGTAGAAAGTTTGTGGAACTGTGTATACATTACAGTCCTATTTTTCTCTAAAGATTATATGTGTACATCTAATCCTAGAATAACCCAGCAGTGATACACTGGAGTGGAAGCAGTGGCTTATCAAGTATATTTCTTGTTGCTTATTGGAGTTTTCTGTAGTTTCTAAAATGAAGCTGTATCACTTTTAGCATAAGAAAATCTAATTTATTTATTTTAGCCTACTTGGCTTTTTCCCTCTAATCTTTTCAAACAATGCTGAGTGATCAGTTTAAAAATAAATGTCATTTAATAGTTCTCCTAATAAAGCAAATGTTAATTAATAGGATTCAGATTAAGGCACGTTTTTGGATTCCAGACTTTGAAAACAGGAATTGTAGAGAAAACATGGACAAGTTTTATAATGTCATTCCAACTTTCTCTTAATGCAAAAATATTAACTGAAGCAGTTAAAATAGCACATATTTCTGGATTCTGAACTTTGAAAATACAAATTATGGGAAAAATGAACAAATTACTTTACAATGTATGTAGGCTGGAGGACTGTGCCCTGACTTCTTGCATGGCTTGAAATCATAGCTTTGCTTTGGGATACTATATGTAGGCTCTGTAAGGGCTTCAGGCTGTGAGATTACAACCTAAAGCCAGGTGTGGTGGCACACAGCTGTAATCCAAACACTTGAGAAGCTGAGGTAGGAGGAGTGCCACAAGTTCAAGGCTGGCCTGGACTACCAGCAAGACCTTATTTATTCCAGCCTGAAACATGTGCAGCAACAAGACACATGACTTGCATATGCAGGTCAGTTTCTCCATAGGCAAGCACTCCATGTTGTTTCCAAACCCAATTGTCATTAGTAAATTTTAATGTTTGGTTAGAACTAAAGCACCATCTTGCTCCTTTGAGAAATCTGTCATCACAGTATGTGCTAATTTCCTATTTACATATATTCTTCAAATTTCTTTATGTTCAAGTTGCCAGTTTTATTTATTTTTTTTTTTATTATTTTTTTTTTGTGGTGGGACCAGGGTATTTTTTGTTTTTAAAATTACTTTTAATAAGAAATAACAATGTGACAATTTCAAAACACATTAGTAGTACATTCCCAATAATTGATACCATGCATATTGTTGTCCTTGTAGTAATTATACAGAGCACAGATGATTTTTCTAATCATTATTGGTACAAAAATTTTCTTCTCATTGAAGAGAAAGTAGTTGTATACTTAGTCCATACTGTTCCATAATTGCAATGTAAGAAGCTGTTGACTTAAGCCTTTTACAGCTCAGCATACTAATCTAGCTTTATGTTTTATGCCTTGTAAACTTTTCTGCTGGGTGGTTAAGGGCAAGCTAAAGCAAGACCTGTATAACAAAACATGTAACTTTTGTATCTCCAAAGGTCAGTCGAATCCCCTCAGGATTTACTTTGGAACCATGCACAGTGCTTTGTAGAACTGTTGTCAGTGTGAGCCATCTGGAGGAGTCATGGCCATTGCTTGACCAGTTTGCTCTCTGTGAAAGCCTGAGAGAAGGTTGCCAGTTTTATTCACTTGGATTTTTTTCCCCAGCACTAGGTATTGAACCCAGAGCTTCATGTATGCCAGGCACATGCTCAACCAGTGAGCTGCATTCTAAAATCTTTTTATTTTGAGATAAGGTGTCTCTTATTTGCCCAAATAGTCCTCAAATTTGTGATCCTTCTACTTTATCCTCCCAAATAACAGGTATTATAGGTGTGTGACAACATCCTTGGTTGGCTATTATTTCTTTAAACATTTTTGTGTGCTTAGTTTTTCCTGAATCTTTAATTGTGTATCAGCTCACTTACATTTACATATTTGCTACAGGGTCTCATGACACAGCTTGGACTTGGAGTGGTTCTGTTGTTTTCAGCCTCCCCACTGCTGGGATTACAGGTGTGCACCACTATGCTCCAGCTCAGTTGCTGGCTCAGCACACCCTGGGGTCAGGCCAACACAGCATGCAAGACAAGGGATGGAAAACCCTGATCCCTGAGCTTGTCAAAGCAGGCGCTTAGTCCACTGAGCTATCTCCCCGGCCCTCAGACCACTTTTGTAGTTCTATAGGTATTATGGCAAGTATCTAGCTATCACTCCAAAGCCTCACGTGGGGGCTTTGAGAATGGCTGGGTCATGAGTGTGTGACACTGAGATCAAGGGTTCCTGGTACAGAATCAGCCCACTAATCGGCTTGATGCAGTTCCAGATGTAGCTGAACAGGTTTCCTGAAGTGGAAGGCTCCGTTGAGCTGTTGGTAGCCCCAGCCCATATGCTTGCAGCCTGGATGGGATAGAGAAGGGAAAGGAAGGCTCCTTGTTGCTGTTTCCTCCTGCCTGCCTTGTCATGAACTACTTCTTCTCCACCATGGGCCTTTCCATGCCTCCATGCCTTGGAACCAGCTGATGTTGGCCTGACACCTCTATCAGCTGTGAGCTAAAATAAACCTTTCTTCCTTTCGCTTGTGGATGTTGGGTATTTTGTTGCAGCCATGAGAGAAGTAACTAAGATGCCAGGTTGCCAAGACTTCATCTATGTATGTATGTCTTTCATGCTTCAGTTTGGACAGTGTGAATTGTCATTGCTGTTATTTTTGTGACAGCATCTTTCTGTGTAGCGCTGGCCAACCTCCAACTTAAATTCCTCCTCCATAGTTTTCCAAGTGCTGGGATTACAGGTGTGCACCACCAGGCCTGGCTGTATTGTTAACTGTGCTATTTTTAGTTACAGATTTTTGTTGTTGTTATTGATTTTGATGATGTTTAATCTTTTGTTAAGATAATCCAGTGAATTTTTTATTTCAGTTATTATGCATCCTGCTGGTGCAGACTTGCTAGCTTCCATGACTGACCTTTGGGCCTCCTCAGTGCACCTCTTTGATATACACTTGTGTGAGGCATTGTCATGAGCTCCAGGCCTCTGACTGGACTCGTGGGAAGCATTGTCGTGGACTCTAGGTCTCCAGCTGGACTCACGTAGGACACCGCTGTGCATCCACACCCTTTGCTGGATTGTTTGGGTCTCTAGTGTCTGGACAGATCTCCTTTACTCTTTTGCATTTTACTCTTTCAGTGAGAATTATAAAATATCCTATAAATATTATTAATCCTGTAATAAATGCTTTCCTTTGCAAACCCTGGCTACAGCAACCCCCGTAACCATTCTAAGTGTGAGTTGAGCAGCAGTGCATGCATGATGCTGAGCAGCCCATCTCCAGCACTGGCTCATCTTGGGACCTGAAAGACTATGTCCATTAAGCAACTTCCCACCTCCCATTCTCCCAGCTTCTGGCTGCCAGCTTTGTGCTTCTGTCTCTCTGAATTTGACTACTCTAATTCACCTATGTGAAATTGATCCTTCTGTTTTCAACCTCTCCAGCTCTGGGATTATAGGCATGTGTGCCACCACTTGCAGTCTTGGTGGCTGGCTCAGTATATCTGGGGGGTGGGGCCAGCGTGGCCTGTGATCCTAGACATCAAATCCTCATCCCTGTGCTTGCCTAAGCAGGTGCTTAATCCACTGAACTATCTCACTGGCCCTATCATTTGTCTTTTATGTGTATTTGTTCAGTTTGTTTTTGTTATTAGTATTTTTTCCCTAAAAAATGTTCTTTGCCTCATTTTGCAGAGTTTTATTCTCTGCACTTTCATCCAAAGATTCCTTTTCTGCCTAGCTCCTTCCTCTTGGGACTTGGTTCCACAGATGGCAGGAATGTCACCCTCCCACCTTTGTACCCTTATCTCCAGCTCTGGGAGAACTCTGTACACTACTTAGCCTGCCCTTCCTGTGTGGGCCTGGTAGAGGACTCTCCTCCTTGGGTTTCTCCTAGCTGAAATCTCAGCCCTGTGCTGCCTGATGCTCCAGTGTCTAAATTGTGCTTTGCATGGTGTTCTGGTCATTCTCACCATGTCCGATCTGATATCAGGATTGGCAGCCAAAAGCAAGGTCTTGATGGCATAAACTGCTACATATTTATTTAAGAAGTATTTCTCCTGTGACCCCTTTTTCTTTCTCTACTTCTCCTGCTCCACTTCCTTCATCATTGGCTTCACAGCGATCTCTGGTGCAGACCTCTGGTCACTGTGGCACACGCTATTTCATTTAACTCTCTAACATGCCTGCAAGGTGGGCACTATCTCACAAAGGGCTGAAGCCTCGTATGTGTTCAGTAACTGTCTCAAGATCTCGTTGCAGTCTGTGCAGGGCTGAATGTTGAATCTAAGACTGGTTCCAAAGCTGTACTGGCCACACTAGGGGCTCGTTCTCGTTCACTGGCCATGGGCTATTGCATAGAGGAAGTGCTCAATAGGCTCTTTAGAAGTCACTCACTTGTTCACTTTTTTTTTTTTTTATGGGACCTCGGTTCAACTCACGGTCTTTCACTTGCCAGTCAGGCACTTGTGCCACAGAGCTATCTTCCCAGCCCCCACTCATTCACTTTTTTTTTTATCAAGATAAATACAAAATTTTTATGTCTCTAATTTACAGGTATATATATATATGTGTGTGTGTGTGTGTGTGTGTGTGTATATATATATATATATATATATATATATATATATATATATAAAATGGTCATATGGAATTTGTACCTATACATGATATATCTTTTGTGTTATGGCTGACTCAGTCCGCCCTGGGGTGGGGGCACACAGCATGTAGTGCCAGGGATCGAGGAGTGGTCACAGTGCTTGCCTCAACTTTCCTCTGTTTTAGCCCGCTGAGCCATCTCTCTGGCCCGATACATGATATATCTTGATTCTTCTTTTTTTCCCATTCCCCTAGCATCTTTTCAATCCCTCATCTACACAAAAGCATTGTTTCTATTTTTCATCTTTTTTTTTTTTTTTTTTTTTACTTTTCGCTCACACCCCAACCTTAGCTGTCCTTCCCATCTGGGCACTTTTGTTCTAACCATGAGGCATAAAACATGAAGCTAGATTAGTATGCTGAGCTGTGAAATGCTCCAATCAACAGCTTCTGACATTGCCAATTCTGCCAATAACCCACTACTATTATGGAATATTGCTGTGTATATGCAACTACTTTCTCTTCATTCAATGAGAAGAAATATTTGTACCAATAGTGTCTAGAAAAATTATCATGTCTGCATCTTATACTCTGAACAACTACTATGAAGACAATAATATGCATTTTATCAATAATTGTGGCTGTCCCACTTACTTTTGAAACTGTTTCAATGTTATTTCTTACTAAAAGTAATAAAAATAAAAAATAAAATAATATAATCTCCTCCCCCAATGACCAGTTTGAGGTCAGCTGCTTTGCCATTGCTTATTTTCTAGCAACGCCAGCCCAGTACTCACATCATTTCCTTTTGTTTTTAAGGACCCCTCACGTTGTGCAATTGTGAGAAATTGAAACTCCAATGCCACAAGCCTCACATTTGTGGCTGGTATGTTACTCTATTATGTAGGTCTATGTGAACTCAGTCTCAAAACTGACAGAGGCCATTGGCCCAACAAAGCAGTTTACGCACATGACCTGGTTTAGTGTTTGCAGTGGCCCTACAAGGTGAGGTGTTAATGTTGATAGCATTGCTCTGCTATAGATTAGGTCCTTAAGATGGACATTAGTAGTTTGCTCAAAATCCCAGCTAATAAATAGCACAGCTAGAAGTCCTGGGCATTTAATTTTTTTGTTTTGTTTTGTTTTTTAGGGCTGGGGAGATAGCTTGGTGGTTTAAATGTTTAAGTGCCTGCATGGGAAGCGCCAGGACCTGGGTCAGATCCCCAGTACCATATGTTGTGGTGGCCCCACCCTGGGTGTGCTGAGTTGGCCACCAGGACCAGGTGTGGTGTCACACGCCTGTAATCCCAGCTTTGGGGAGGCTAAAAACAGGAGGGTCAGTGAGTCTGAGCTGCGTAGTGAGACCCTGTACCAAATACATAAGAATTAAAAAATAAATATGTTATTATTTAATATTATTATTATTATTATTATTATTATTATTATTATTATTTTTTGTGTGTGTGTGTGGTCAGCTCAGCCTGCCATGGGGGTGGGACTGGCACATCATGTGGTACCGGGGATTGAACAGCTGTCCTTGAGGTTGCTTGAGCTTGCCTAAGCCGGTACTTTAGCACACTGAGCTATCTCACCAGCCCCCATTTTTTTTTTTTTTTTTTTTTGGTCTTTTTTTTGAGACAGGGTCTTGCTATGCAGTTCAGGCTGGCCTTGAGCTCACTTTTGTAGCCCAGGTTGGTCTCGAACTCACACCGATCCTCCTGCCTCAGCCTCCAGAGTGCTAGGATTACAGGCGTGCACCACCATGCCCAGCTCATCAGCCCCAATTTTGAAAAACTTAAAACATTAGAAAAACCCGAAGGGGGAAAAAAAAGGAAAAAACACCAGTACTTCTATTTATAAGGATTAAATAGTTCAAAATCTTTCAATCTTCTCTTTTAAATTTTAATATTCTTGCTAGGAATAAAGGAAGAAAAAGGATGTAGTTTTTGACCAGTGAATCCTGGTCTGGATATGATCTGATTATGCAGATGAGTATATTCCAAAACTGGGTGACAGAGTAGGCACTGATGATTTTTAATAGCAATCTTTTAAGTTACTTTCTTATGAATCTTTGTCTTTGAGGCTTGGTATCTTTCATACCAATGATGTGTTAGGTTTGACATGCTTGACAGTGCTTAACTCACTGGCTTAGCATTTGGTATTTTGATCTGCTTTATTACCATCACTTGAGATTTTTTTTACGGGCCAGCCTGATAGCTCAGTGGGCTAAATCGCCTGCTTAGGCAGAGCACAGTGGCAGGGGTTTGATCCTGGGCATGCTATGCCAGTCCTGCTCCTGGCATGTGCTGAGAGGGCGATTGAGACTGGGTATAGTGGTGCATGCCTGTAACCCCAGCACTTCAAGGGCTGAAAACTGGAGAATCACTATGAGTCTGATCTGTACAGTGAGACCCTATAGACCCTATCTTAAATTCAGAAAAAAAATCTTTTTAAAACTTTATTAGGTAAGAATTTTCACTCTAAAGATTTCATTTTTTTTGTAATGACAGATTTAATTTTTGTAGGTAACATATCTCTGTAGTTTTGAGTAATTTCTATTTTAAAATGTAGTGTTCATCTGTCTCTCTTCCTTAGCTATGGCATGTGACTGAGGCCACCTTCTACCTCGTTATTATTATCTGTGCCCATTGTAGCCCTGTTACTTATACTAATCCAATTCATCCTGTTTTCAAGTTCCATACCTCCTAACAATATCCTTCAGTCAGACTACCATGTCCATGTGTTTATTCTTTGGCACTTAACTTAGGCAGAAAAATCTATATAACCAAATACTACAGACATAATTAGTAGTAGAAAAAAGTATTGTGTAAATGCTTCCCTACTTAAGAATTTTTAAGAAAATCTTTTAATTAATTAATTAGTACAGGATCTCACTATGCAGCTTGGACTCATAGTGATCCTCCTGTCTCAGCCACCCCAGCATTGGGATTACAGGCATGTGTCACCATGCCTGGTTTTAGTGGTGGCACAGCATGTGGTACTGGGGATTGAACCTGGGTCCATGCAGTATTTATTTTATTTATTTATTTATTTATTTATTTATTTATTTATTTATTTGTCTTTTTTGAGACAGGGTCTCGCTATGCAGTTGAGGCTGGCCTTGAGCTCACTTTGGTAGCCCAGGCTGGTCTCGAACTTGCACTGATCCTCCTGCCTCAGCCTCCCGGTGCTGGGATTACAGGCATGCACCACCATGCCCGGCTCATGCAGTATTTATAGAATTTTTAGAATTTTTTTTTCTTGAGGTAAGATCTTGAACCTCTGGGCTCCAGTGATTTTCCTGCCTCAGCTTCCTAGTTAACTAGACTTAAAGGTTTGTGCTGCCATGTATAGTTAGAGTCTCTTTTTTTTTTTTTTTTTGCGGGACCAGGGTTCAAACTCACGACCTTGCACTTGCCAGGCAGGCACTTGTGCCTCAGAGCTATCTCCCCAGCCCCAGTCTCTTTTTAAAAGAGACAAAACATTAGAGAGACAATTAGATCTCTTTTATTCTTTCTCCATGAAGCACTCTCAGGAGTTAGATGTAGCTTCTTGAAATCCACTTAATGAATTTACATAAAACATTCACATGTTAGTTGTCAATGCATGATGTTATTATAATCTACATCTATAATGATGCCACAGAAAATCTGCAACCTGTTTTTTGCCCACTTGCTTTATTTGACATCTATCCATGGTGATTAAAATGCCACAGGATCTGGAGAAAGACTGCCTGGGTTGAATCCTGGCCATTCAACATTTCTAGCTGTATAACCTTGGGCAAAATTCCCATCTTCTCTGTGCCTTCCTTTCTTTATCTATGAGATGTGGATTCTAATTGTTTCTACTTCACATGGCTGTTGCGAGGATTAATTGAGTTGAAATCTGTAAAGCACCGAGGCCATGTCTGACACAGGAAGTGCTCAGTAACTGCTATGAAAGATGCCTCTGGCTGCTCATCTCTCAGACAAGAGTTGAAAGGTTTACATCCATCAGCCAAGTCCCTTTCCACCGCATTGCTCTTGTGTGCTCAAGCGAGTGTGATCAAACTTGCTGTGTGGAGATGGACTTGAGATCTCTCACTGCAGAAAGAGATCAAACCGTGTCTCATTATTCCACTGTGAACATCTGACAACTGTGAGCTGTCGTCATTATCTAGGTCACTACTTTCAACTTTTGTATGACATCCCACCACCTGCAGACATTCCCACAGGATGGCCATTTAGGTTGGCCTATGTTTTTCTACCATATAAAATGCTGTGGTGTCCACCCATATGCATGGCTCTTTACCCATGAGGGAGTATGAAATTGGTAGTTGGAGATGAATCGAGGCCTGTTTACTGCCTAATCACTATGTTCAACCTCTCTCCCATACAGTGTCATAGGTAGAGAGGGACAATTAATTTTGATGTGGGAATGATACATGGCTAATGGAAAAATTCCTTGGAGATACATATTGCCCCACAGAGATAAGTCAGCCAGCGTAGTTGTTGGCAAGGGAGATATTGAAAGTCTCTTCACTTTGGAAATGAATCTATATTGAACATTTTGTGGAATTTGATCCATAGTAAGCCAAATAGAAAAAAAAAAAAAAAAAAAAGGTTTATAGCAATGTTGTCAACGTGAGCAGTTTTTATTGCTCTAAGAATTAGTGTTTATTTGAAAAAATTAAAAGGATTTTTAAAAATTCAATGGACATTTAATCATGGATATTTGCTGCAGACTTGAGGTGTGATTTGTAGGGCCTTGACATGTGGTGACAGTACTTCTTTTTCCATCTGACATAGTGAGTCTTGTGACTGAGCCAGGAACTACTTAATTGTCCGTATGTCAAAGAGCTCAAGGAATTACTGGATGGTGTGATAATTTTGAGACAAGTGGTGAAGTATTTCAAAATGTCAAGTCAGTAAAAAATTGTAGAAGAGAAGAAAAGAGACAGATAGGAGAAAAAAGGATCTTACTGGGTGTAGCAATGGGACATAGCAGAAAGTCCTGGTTTGATGGGAGCAAGTTCAACACCCTAGCATGAGGACTGCCTATCTCCTCCTGCAGGGCTCACACCCAGCACAGGCTCCACAATCTTCTTTGTGCAGATCTTTCTCAGACTTTGGCAGCCTATGGAAAGAACCTGGAAATTCAGGTTTAGTTCCATTGTCCATTTTTGAGGTAGATATATGAGGGCTCAGAGGCAGTTCTGGAAACTTCTGCTTCCCTTCCTAAACCCACAGGGTAGTAGATGGAGTATAAGTGGGGAGCCCTTTCCTTGGATTTTCTGTGCCAGAATCCTCAGCCTTCCTACCTCCTACTGTTCTACCCACTGCTTTGCAGTGGTGCTAGTGTCCTTCTGCTGGGGTTGTCTTTGGGAGCGGGCTCTGGAGCTGGGTGACATGGTTTGAAGTCCTAACCTGAGTACACTCCTTCCTAGAGCTGCTATGCAATATGGTGAAGGGCTTGGCAGTGTCCAGCAAGTGACATTATCGTCTCTAAGTGTGTATGGTTCTCTAGAGGAACAGAGTCCACAGTAAATGTACATGTAATTAGGCCAGGGCTTTTACCAGGTGGACTCCCAGATGGGAGGCTGGAGAACTGGGGGATCTGGCTGCTGCTCATCCATGAGGATGCAAGTGGCAGAACAACAGGGATCAGTGATGCAGAGGCAAAGGGTCGGAGCTTGCTGTGGAGTCACTGGCACGAGTCACCCTGTGAGGGCTAAAGACCCTGGCGCCTGATGTCCAAGGGCGATGGCCTTCTACAGCAGGGACACCTCCTTCTTTCCCTTTTGAGTCCATCCAGCCTACAAGCCTATTGGTTAGCGCCACCCAGAGTTGGGGTGGAATTTCCCCCTGAGTCTTCTCACCTGTGTGTCTTCATCCAGAGACAATCCCAGAACTCTGCTTTACTAATGTGTGAGGTGGTTCTTCATCTATTCAGCTGACATGTTGTGATTCACAGTGACACTAAGAGAGCAGGAAGAGTGTTGTAGTGCCACTGCAAATGGAGGGCACTGCTGAGTCCTGATCTTAACTCCTAACCTCTGAAATAGTCTGCGAGGCACTACTTTGACTGTGGGCCTCTGGGTTCTTTGAGTTGGTGGCAGGCAAGGGCAGCCAGATCCCTGCTCCAGGAGGTTGGTTCTGTTCACGAGCAGCACAAATCTGTAACCTTGCAGCTGTTACACTTTTCTGCAGGTACAGTGACATTTGGGAAGTTATCTTGGATACCTGCAGGATTAGCCAGCTGAGCCAAAGAGGGGGTTATAGAAACTTGCCTGAAAGGGGTGGTTACAGGCGAAGGAAAACAAATTGTGCCTTTTGAATAAAGTATTTTAAAAAAGGAGCAGAGCTCCATGGGCATGTCATCTTATCTATGTTATCCAATGTAATTAGGTCTATTTTCCCTCCTTTCCATTTCTCTCCTTTCTATGACCAACAATAGACAAAAAATTAATAACAATGACTACATATGTTTCCCACAAAACTACTTGTTTTCTTTTATTATGTATTTTATTTTAAAAGAAAAAGGGACAAATAAATTAGTTTGTGAGAAACTACAAGGAAATATTGCAAAATGTGAGTTGCCTTGGCAAACTTTGCAGAATTCCATACTGAATTCATAGTACTGTTATGAAGACCATTAGGATCTATGAAAGACTTAGGGTATAAGATTCATGTAGGGGAACTGGGGAGATAGCTTGGTGGTCTAAGCGCCTGCCTGACAAGCATAAGGACCCAGGTTCAATCTCCAGTACTGCATGCAGTGCTAGCCCCAAAAGCTAATGTAGTGATGGATAATCCCAACACTGGGGAGACTGAGACAGAAGGATCACTATGAGTCTGAGCTGTGTAGTGAGGCCCTGTACCAAATAAATAAATAAATAAATAAATAAATAAATAAATATTGATGCAGGGTAGAAAATTAATACAACAAAGAATATCAAATAAATTACACTCATGAGTCCTAGACCTGTATATCCCTTTTTTATAAGTAGAATTTAACATAAGCTCAGAGTTTTCTATGAAAACATTATTGAAATTCCTTATCATTCTATTCTTTCAGATAGGCAAGGTAGGAAAAGTATGTGGATTTTATTAGATCTGCTACAAGCCTTTCAGCTGTACCACGGGTACAGCTATGTGACAATGGAGATAGTATATACCCTACCTCCTACTGTCCTATTTTAGTGTTCCTATTTCTCATAAACATTGCAAGTTTCTCTCTGTCAAACACACACACACACACACACACACATACACACACACTATTTAGCTTTCTCAAGATTAGTCTGTCTGTGGGTTTTGACTGATTACCCATTAACTGTACAAGCATCCAGTAAATATATTACCAGCTATTCCTGTTGCTTTATAAATGATGGCACAGCAAATTACAGTTAGGTATATTTATAAGTGTTATAAGCATTTCTGTCTTCACTTAATCTTTACAAATGAAAACCCCTGTAACGTGTAACATTAAGCACATTTATTTTGATTTCAACAGTGCGTAAAACAGCGTCTACAAATTTTATGTGATTCTGAGTCTAACTCTATTGAAGGCCCCAACTTTTTCTGAATCTTCTAATCTCTTTACTCTCCCCTCCTAGGTCTTTCTTTCTTTCTTTCTTTCTTTCTTTCTTTCTTTCTTTCTTTCTTTCTTTCTTTCTTTCTTTCCTCCCTTCTTTCTTTTCTGTGGCTTTCCTTTTTTCAGACAGTCTCTCTATGTAGCCTAGACTGGCCTTGAACTCACTATTTAACCCAGGCTAGCCTTGAACTCACAAAAATCTTTCTGATTCAGTCTCTCAAGTGATAGAATTAAAGTCATGTGCCATCAAGCCTGGGTTTTTCTTTTTTATAATTGCATAATTGTGATGTATTTACCATTTACTGACAAAAGAGTTCAGCTGCCAAGTTTTAAAATCAGACCGCTTGCGGGGCCCGGCGGGATGGCTCAGTGGTCTAAAGCACCTGCTTGGGAAAGCTTGGGTGGCTTCAGGGACTGCGGTTTGATCCCTGGCACCACATGCTGCGCCAGCCCTGCCCTTGGAGCAGGCTGAGCCAGCCATAAAAATGAGTGAATAAACGACAAAGGTTCTGAAACAATAAAATAAAATAAAATCAGACTGCTTGGACTCCAAAATGACATTGTTACCAGCAATCTATGTGATATTGAGCATATTACTTACACTTTCTGGGCCTCATTTTGTCATCTGCAAGCCTGGCTTAATAATGTGCTAGCTTAGTCATTTTCTCATCACTGAGACATAATGCCTGACATACAGCTTAAAGGGAAAGAGCTTTATTTTGGTTCCATGTCAGAAGTTTGAGTCCATGCTTGGTGTGGAAGAAGTTGCCTGCTGCAGAAGAACGCTGCTCATGGCCTACTGTCCAGGAAGTAGAGAGTGAAGGAAGAAGGCAGGAGCATCATAGACTCTTCCAGGTCTGGCCTCAGTGACCTGTGCTTTATGACTAGATCCCATCTCCTCCCAGCATGTTAGCTATATATCTGTTGGGGGACCAATCTGCCAGTGAGTATAGCGCCATGATTACCTAGTGGCCTTCTAAACAGAAGAGACATTTCAGATCTGAACTGTAACATTCCACCCCCGGTCTCCAAAAGACTCATCCATGTTTATCTCTTTATACAAAGTGCATTTGGTCTATCTCAAAGTCTCATGAAAACAAAAAAAGTCTCACGAAACTTTAACAGTTCCAGAATTGCCAAAAGCTCAAGTCCAAGGTCGCATCTGAGACACAAGGTGGACACTTAGTTGTGGGACTGTTTAAAAACCAAAAAGGAAATGAAACACTGTTGAATACAGTGACACAGAGTAAATATTCCCACACTCTACAAGGGAGAAATACAGGGATGGAAAGGAATGCGCCAAAGCAAGACTGAAGGGGCCAAAGCAACCCAGAAAGGTAAACATTAAATCGTGTAGCTCTGTGTCCAACACCTGGGATAAGGTGTGGTAAGATGTTAGCTGCAAAGACTTTGAGTGACCCTGTATCTACAGCATTGCCCCTTGAAGCCCTCATGGCCTCTGTGTTAGGCTCGCTTCACTTGCTGCCTATAGCTTTCCTCAGTTGCAAATCCATGTTGCTGGAATCTCCAACTTCCTGGGGTCTCCTGTGGAACTTTTGGTTTCACTCTTACAGTTTCACACACTGGCCTCTCAGAAGCACACTGCCTGGCCTCCGAGGCCTTCTTCTGAAATCTGACTGGAAGACTTTCTGACCCCACACCTCTTTCCTTCTGCATGCCCATAAAACCAGCGCCATGGATGATTCCAGTGTCTACTGCCAGCATAAGCAGTAGCTTGTCACCCTTACATAATGGCTGCAGATGCTTCTGGTCTGCATGGCTGACTTCCTGGAAATTTATTCAGTCCCTAATGAGCTGGGCTCCTTGGGGCTCTCCTCTCAAAGCACAGTGTTCCATCTTTACATTCTTGAGAAAGTGAAGGTAAGGTGTTCCTTATTCCTGAGATACCTTCAAGACATATTTTCTGTTGTTCACAAAGTACTTGTCTTCTTGTTAATGCCAATCTTTTCAGCAAACAAGCTGTCTGTGCTCCAACTTTCAGGGCTTCTTTTCTGGAGAAATTGAAACTTTCAAATAGCTTTGTGCTCCAAATAAAGCTCTCACTAAAAACAGAAAGCAGTCCCCATGCCACAGCCTGAATGTTGGGCTGCCTTGCCATTTTCTCTGCTGTGTTAGTTAGTCCAGTGCTCTTAATCTCAGTCTTCTACAAAGTCTCAGGACATAAGCAGAATAAAGGCAAATTTTCTGACAGAGCTTAATATACATGGTCTTGAGTCCAACTGCCATGGATTTCTTGTTCCCAACTGAAACCTCTGGGACTGGGGAGATAGCTCTGAGGCACGACTGCCTGCCTGGCAAGCAAGTGCTAGTTCATGAGTTTGAACCCCAGCCCCGCAAAAAAAAAAAAAAAAAAAAAAAAATCCAACTGAAACCTCTTTACCATCTAAATGTTTAATTTTTGTTGGCATTTTGGTCTGTTAAGCTCCAATAAGAATCTCCTACCAAGCGCTGCTTATAGCATCCAGTTGGCATCTCCAAACTTTTCTTTTTCTCTAACTTGTAAGTATATCTTTTTTATTAATATTAATGAGAAAAAATGGGAATGAGACCATTTTGCAACAGGTTAGTAGGACATACAATAATTAATACATTGCATATTGTTGTCTTCATAATAGTTGTTCAGAGTACAAGATGCAAACATGATATCTTGTCTAAACACTATTAGTACAAATACTTCTCATTGAACAAAGAGAAAGTAGCTGTATGTATAGTCCAATAGTCCATAATAATCGTGGGTTATCAGCACAACTGGCAATATCAGAAGCTGTTGACTTGAGCCTTTTACAGCTCAACATATTAATATGTCTTTTATCCTTATACCTTGTAGTTAGACCTTTCTGCTGGATGGTTAAGAATTAGATAAACTGCTCCTGTGAACCAGTTCCAAAGGCTTCTATACTACATGGTCATGTGACAGCAATGACCCATGCATCCTACCAAGGTCTGTCTTCATCAGTTTCTCATTGCTAAGACACAATACCTGGCACCTGAACCTTAAAGGAGGAGCAGGTACATTGGCTCATAGTTCCCACCCATGGTTGGCAAGGTCCAGTGCAAAAGTAGCATGATGGAAGGGTCTACTGGAGGAAGATTGTTCATGTCATGACAGCCAGGAAGTAGAGAGGGGAGGGAGGAGCTGAGCAGACAGACAACACAGGACACTGTTCAGAGGACTAAATGAACTGCATTTTATTGGATTTGGCTCTGTTTTAAACTTTATTGGAACTATAGCCTGAAAAAAAATTAATTTTGCCAATGATTAGAAGTGGGTAAATATTTTATTATGTACTCATATCTATTGACATTAGCAATAACTATTAGATTAGTATCTATTACACATTATATGTTTAGTATACAATGTATAGTGTACATTGTTCCAGATATAGCTATTAGTGAAAATATGCATGTAAATACCTGATACATAGTATGTCTTCAAGTAGGGTCGGTATTTATTCTTGCTTTAGTAATTTTACTAGGAAAGAAACCTAGGATAAATTATATATAGAAGACACCTCTTAGGTTCAGCTGTCTATGGAGCTTTGTAAGACAGCATTTAAAACAGGTGGTCATGTTTTCAGGATCAGTGACACATGATGACTCGTGCTTCATACGCTTACAGTGGAAAGCCATGTCCTCAGGTGTTCTGCATAGTCAGGGGAGGTGGTTGTGGCTGATTGGAGAGGTGTGAGTGGGTACATGGGAGGCCTGGAGGCTTTTACCTTACTACTCCTTGTTCCTCTCTCTGTTCCTGAAGATCCTATTTTTTTTTTTTAAATTTATTTATTTTATTTTTTGTTTCAGAACTTTTGTTTGTTTATTCACTCATTTTTATGGCCGGCTCAGCCCGCCCTGAGGGCAGGGCTGGCGCAGCATGTGGTGCCGGGGATCGAACTGCGGTCCCTGAAGCCGCCCAAGCTTTCCCAAGCAGGCGCTTTAGACCACTGAGCCATTCCGCCAGGCCCCATGAAGATCCTATTTTGGAGCAAAGTAGAACTTTCTTTTTTTCTGGTACTAGGGTTTGAACCCAGAACTTGCACATTGAACTGTATCCCTAGCTCTTCTTTTATTTTTTATTTTGAGACAGGCTCTTGCTAAGTGGCCCAGGCTAGGCTTTAACTTGTACCCCTTTTCAGTCAACCTCCCAGGGTATTGGTATATGCCATAATGCCTGGCTAAAGTAGCAGCCTAAGAACTCTCTACCCAGGCAGCTATAAATGAGGCCACCTGGATGGAGCAGAGAGGGTAGGATGGCAGTGGATCACTGAAGCTGTCACCTGCCCTAGCTTTCTCACTGCCCTATTTCAAAAGCACAGAGATAGTTACAAAAAGATCTATTGGCAGAGGGCTGAGGTGCTAGCATTCATATACTGTGTGACTCTTTAACTTATCTGAGCCTTAATTTCCCAATCTTAATGTCCCAATCTGGGACAATCACTGCTACTCTCTGGTTTAAATGAGAAATGCCTATAAAGTGCATTACTTGTACCTGGCCTCTTGAGAGCAAGGGCTCTGTGGTATCAGGCCACACAGTGGGCTTCTGGTGTTGGCATCCTTGTGTGTGTCCCCTAACAGTGCAAACATGGCTCTCCTTCAGGCCTACTGTTTAGTAAGCAGCTCTATGCTACCTTAAAAATTAATTAAGGTATTACCACCCCCCTCTTATCTCTACACGCTTGTGAAAAGGCTTCCTTTTCCCTTTCTGTTTCTGTAATGTCATGTATTTTAGAGCTAAAATTTCCCCAAATGGAGGCAGTTATAAAGGAATAAGCTCTCTGACAGAAAGGCCTAGGCTTAGTTCAGGGAAATGGTCCTTGAGATGCAATTCAGAGGGTATTAGCAATGCCCACTTTAGCTGATCCCTGGGAAGAGCCATATTAGCCATTTCACTCCGAGGACATCAAATCGGCATTTCCTGGATCCTATGACGAAGTGCCTGCTGGGTGGCATTGAAAGCCAGTGTTTAGATCATGTATTAGTCAGCTTTCCTGTCACTGAGATGCAGTTTCCAACACCTACAGCTTAAAGGAAGAGAAGTTGGATTTAGCTCACAGTTCAGAGGACTCAGCTCAGAGGCTCCAAGGCAGGCCTGTTGTGGTGGAAGGGCATGATAGAGAAATGCTTAGTTTGTGACTGTGGCAAGCCAGAGCGGGGTCACAGAGCCAAGGAGGAAGGGATCAGGGACCATATATAGTCCCCCAAGCTCACACTTCCATGGCTCATGCAGGACAGCCAGACGCAGTCAGAAGTGTGCCTTGCCAAGCCCAACCAAGCTGACACATCACATAATGTCACAGATCAGGTATGATGCGATGGAGTGGTCCACAGCCGCTCTCTGAGTCCAGACCAGTAGCTCTTGTCATACCTAATGTTGTGGCTGCAGCATCAAGGCCATCTCTGGCCACCTCACTCACCGTGGCCCATACAGGAACCCTAGGCAAAGCCCAGTGCTGGCTCTCTGAGGAAACAATCTAGAACTGAGGGACCAGGAGCTTAAGACCTTAGAATAAACCCCAAAATAAACCTCCTGGGGGAAGCTGCTGCGCACACTCAGATTTGGGCCCCACTCTGTGGAGCACCCAGGGCTGTTCCTATCATGAGTCAGCCCACCTGGCATGTGGGATGAGGAGGGGTCTAGAGAGGAGGTCTTTGTTCATATCCACGCAGCTTTCACAGGCTTCCCTGGAGGGCAGCTGCAGAGCAATCCTGCCATCCAGCTGCACTGGCCAGAGGTCTAAGGGGTGGCTGTGAGCAGGCGGGCTGTGGCCTGGCATGCCAGGCAGTGCCCTTGTCTAGAAGGCTGACCTGCTTGCTGGCTCTCTCCACATGTGCACTGGGCCTTGCCCACAGCTGCTTAGTTGGACCAAACCTCCAGTGCAAGAAGGAAGATCAGCATTCAGTAGGAAAGCAAATGAATCAATTACAGGTAGGGATCAATACTCTGGAGGAGATGGAATGCTGTCATAAGGGATGACAGAGAGCAATGGTTCTCAGTGGCAGCACAAGACCTTTTTGAGGTGCTATCAGGACAGAAGCCCATCTGGGAGAAAGTTCTTTAGGTGACACTCTGGTTTCCTCAGTGACACTCATATATCTGGCAAGGATAAAAAGATGAACACACAGTCTCTTCTCTAGAAGTAATCATGTCAGGGGACCTCACAGAGACAGATGGTTTCAAAGAAGTTGGGTTTTCAAGTCCTGGTGTGCTGAGTGGCAGGTGGGGACAGGTTGGGGTGGTGAGCAGAATCCAGGGGCAGCTGAAATCACAGCAGCCTTGACAAAATTACAATGGAGAAAGAGCTACTCACTGAAAGCAACACTTATGACTTCTGTCACAAATACGGAAGGTGTGTGTGAGCTGCAGCAGGTAAACACAGTGAATTTAGAAATATGTTAGACACTTGGAAGAACTTTAAAGTTGCAAGCATTCTGAGAGACTTTAATTAGATTACCGAGAGAAGGAAAGGGTACATTCTGTGTGTCTGGCTTTATCCTTATATCTATGATTGCAACACCCTGGACAAGTATTTTATGCTCATTTTATGCACATGGAGGTTGAGGCTGGGTATGGTTTATTTGTTCCTGCCCCACACAGGGGGTATGGGGTTGACTTTAATGGATGTGCTTTTGTTGGTGTACCACATTCTCTGATTAATGATCTTAACAAAGATTCAGTAATGATCTTTTGGGGGTTAACTTATTCCCTCCCTGTATTTTTGTTGGATTTCCTCTCAGGTCTTAGGCCCAGTGGAATATCCCTACAGAGCCCTAGGAAAGCTCTTTAGGGTCAAGGCCCCCCATCTTGGTCACAAAACTCTTTGCAACCCAAGTCTTGTGGAAGACCCATGTATGAACGAGAGCTGGCTCGCCCATGTTAGTCCCTTGGAACTGATGGGTTGGATTTTGGCAGGTCGCGATGTTCAGCTCTGCCCTTTCTTCTCTATCTTGCTGGTCTGTCTTGGAGAGAAAGATGCCTGGGTCAGTTGGGGACTCAACATTAGAAATGTTGGGGTGAGGAACCAATGTGGTTGTCTTGTGCATCTTCAGAGTTTCATTTTAAATTTACTATTGTTATGGTTTGTGTCTAGGTGTCCCCCCAAAACCTCACGCAGCCATGGGGTGGCTTCTGGAATTTGTAATTGATTATTATAGAAATGGGTGCTGCATTTCAATGTAATGATTCAATTATTTGCATTTCAATGTAAGTAAGGAAGAGAAGTTAGCTGCTTGAGCTGCTGGCTCTCCCTGCTTCTGGCTCTTAACTGCTGCCATGAAAGGTTGCTGTCTGCCATGTGCCCCTCTCTCTGCCTTGGAGCCAGCTGAATATGGATTGAAACCTCCAGTAACTATGAGCTAAATAAACCTTTCCTTCCCTCATTTTGAGCCTCAGGTATTTGTTCTGGCAATGAGAGCCGAGTAACTAAGACAACTATTGATGTTTTAAAATGGGGAAGTAACACATAAAAATCCAAATTTATGTCTCCCTTTGAAAAACCACCTCTTCCATTCTTAAATAACCTTATATCTGGTCTTTTTTTCCTTTCCTTACTTGCTGGTTCCTGTAGGTGTCTGTAGGCTAGAACAAAACTAGATCCCAACTGCCCACCCATAGTTCTGCGTATGGGCACTAGGAGGGCCACACTGATCTCTTAAAGAGCAAGATATTTCCAGCTTCTACCTGGAGATTTATAACTACCTGGGCCCCACCCTCAGCCACTTGAATCAGTATTTCTGGGAGTGGGACTTAGGGCAGCAGTGTTCTAAGTTTTCCCCCAGTAGCTGTAATCTGTAGCCAAATGAGGACTTTCTGTTTGATGGTCTCCCATAATAGTAGTTGGGCTTCACAGAAGCTCAGGTATAAGACAAATGGGCTCCAGCTCTCTTGCATGCAAATTGCTATTTCATTCACCTCCTGTCCTCTCTTGGGCAGCTCCATTCTCCTCCTACTCACTTGCCCAGGTGCAACTGGGGCTTTGTGAGTTATGTCTGAGCATGTAGCACTCAGAAGTGTTTTTACAAAATTCTGGGTGGGCAGAGGAAGCAGATGAGACAAAAACAGAGAGTGATTGTCTTAAACACTTGTTGCTGGGACAGAATGCCAGCAACTGCACATTAGAGGAGAAGAGGCTTATATCAGCTCGCCCTTTGTGGTGGTTTCAATCAGTAGTCAGCTGGATCCAAGGCATGGCAGAGGGCATGGCAGGGGAGAAACAGCTCATGATGCAGCAGCGGGAAGCGAGGGAGTGGACACACACACACACACACACACACACACACACACACACAGAGGCAGACACAGAGAGAGAGAGAAATAGGAAGAGATCAACCTTCCTGACCCCTCAGATCTAACTCCTAACAGCCAGGCCATATCACATCCCTTCATGATCCAATCACTTCCGCAAAGCCCCATCAAGGAGTGCACCAGGCTTTGGGGGGATATCTAGATGTACATCATAGCAGTAATTGTAAAGTTTTCCTTTGAAAGATCTTGTGAATCAAGGGTGTCTTGTGGTGGGAAACCTTGAGGTTCCTAGGAAACAGACAATGGCATTTAGCAGTCACTTGCTGCTGTATACACATCCTTTAAAAATAAAACACATAATGAAAATAAAATAAGGCTGGTAGCCTCCATTAAAATCTTTCTCATTAGCGAGCAATTGGTCTCCATGGGTATCTGATGGCTGCCATGGGCAAAGCTAAGAGAGTCTACTGTGACTTTGCTGCAAGGCACTGGGGAAAGGCCACATCCATCAGCAAGGGCTCTGTTCAAGGCTACATGATAGAGAGCTCATGGCCAGGAAGGATATTTACATCTGGGCAGAAAGACCATCAGTGCTTACAGCTGCAGCTGCTCCAGGGCCTCTCCTCCTTAATTGGAAGGTTTTGTGTTGACACAGGAAGAGACCTCCTTTTTTCCCTTATCCAAAGGCCTTGATCTGCCTCTCCAATTTGCCCAGAGACATTCCCAATGAACACCCAGAGGAACCCCCATCCAAAGGATAAAGTCTTCATTGTAAAGCGGCCAGTCCCCTTTCACATTGGAAAAGGCAGCCTGATATGCTTTGAGCTTCCAATGGAAAACAACTTGGCTTTGAATGTTAAGGAATATTTACTGTATCTGAACTTCTTTTAGAATTATTTTCTCTTTCTCTTCCACCCCCTCCTTTTAATATTTATTTATTTATTTATATGTATTTGGTACAGGGTCTCACTACACAGCTCAGACTTGTAGTGATCCTCCTGTTTTCGGCCTTCCTAGCGCTGAGATTGCAGGTGTGCACCTCTACACCCAGTCTAGTGCATGGAGGGTAAGGAGGGGGATGCTCTGGTGCAGAGGATCAACCCCAGCCCCTGTGCTACTTGCCTAAGCAGGTGCTTCGTCCTCTGAGCTATCTTGCTGGTCCTTTAACTTTCTATTTTAAAATGATAAAATTGGTAGGATAAAACATAGATTCCAAAAAAGAAAAGCACCAGGTTTTCCGATGATCTGCACCTGACCTTTCACTTGCATCAGAAAGTGGACACAGTTGTCCAAATAATCACCCACCCTCCCACCCCTGTCACCCCAGCACTGGAGATTGAACCCAGGGAGTGCCTTTGAACTTTTCTGAGACAGTCTCACTGAGTTTTCCAGGGTAGCCTCATCTTGCCATCCTCTTGCCCCCGCCTAACCAGTAGCTAGGATCATAGGTGTGTGCCCTGCAGTGCACCCAACTACATGGTAAGTTTTAGCCATTATGTAACTGGGAGTGTAAGGCTTGAGGACTATTTTAGGGGCTGCATTGTCTTACCAGGTGCTCTGGGTGCAAGTTCATGAGCACTTACAGGACAGAGAATGACAACCTCTTGGCCACACTGAAAATTTTGGGGTTTAGCCCATAATGAGCTAATTTGTGTTTCCAAGGGAGGGATATCAAAGAAATTTGGCCTTTGCAGAGCAAAGTATTCTGTCTTGGACCTCATTACATGATGCAAAGATCCCTTAAGCAGCAGTGCTCTCCTGAGAGGTTATACCAGAATTGCTTGGGGCAACTTTCTGAAGCACTCAAAAATTATGAAAATACATTATGTGCACATACAAGTCTACCTACATGAAAGCCACTAGCCTGAAGAACAAATTTACATTAACAAAAGACATATCTGAAGAGAAAAACAGCCCTTGAGCAGAACTCCTTTCTGTCCCTGAGACACAATATGTGACACCCATAACTTAAAGGAGGAGGGGTTGGCTTTGGCTTATGGTTTGAGATATTTCAGTCCATGGTTCACAGGCTCCAGTACAGAAATTGCTCAGTGGAGCAGTCTGCTGTGAAAGAAAGCTGCTCACATCCTGGTGTCCATAAAGCAGAGGGAGAGAGAAGGAAGGTAAAAGGGAGGGAGAGCCATGCTGCCAGGCCATAACCCCAGGGAACCCTTCTGAGCCGACCATGCCTCCTAGCAGCATACTTGGCTACCGACTCATGGCAGGACTGATCCCCTGATGAACAGATCACCCCATAATCCAGCTACCTTCCCCAACCCCACCTCTGAACACACTGTTGGTCTAACCACAACAGAAGCCCTTCTCTAAGATCAGAGTCTTTCTTCTAGCCTCACATTTGATGTACAGTATAACGAGATGTGTGGGCTTGGAGAAGGCTACCTGGTGAATTTGGGTTGAAGAGAGAACAGCAGTGGCATTACCTTCCTACGTGATGCTGGGCATGGCCTGAAGGAAGGGGCCTTGCTTTGCAAGCCCCTTGCCAACCTCCCTTTCCCTTTTCTGCTGCAATAAAGACTCCCAGCCATCGAAGCCTACCCTGTGTCCTGGCCTACTCTTTTGATTTCTCCAGTCTAAAGAGCTTGTCTTCTCTGCACTTTTAATTCACTCACTGTCTGGATGATTTATTTAACAATTCAATTAGTGATTGATGGCCTAGCCTCAGTTTTAGTTAAATGCAATTTATCTTGTATTGCTATTTAATTTTTCACTTATCTCTGTCTAGTGGGAATAGCAGTGATCTCAATTTTAGTTCTGAATTTATTTCTAAATGTGTACCCTAGGCAAGGTATTTAACCTTTCTGGTTTACAAAGCTCCAGTTACAAAATTCCACAGTTTTTCCCCTTACTTTACCACTCAAGCTTAGTTCTCCCTCCCTCTGCATGCTCTCTCTCTCTCTCTGTCTCTCTCTCTCTTGTATTTGGTACAGGGTCTCACTATGCAACTTGGATTTGTAGTGATCATGTAGTTTTCAGCCTCCCCAGCACTGGACTTATAGGTATACACCACCATGCCAGCTGTCACCAGCTCAGTGCATACAGGGATGGGGCTAGCATGGGGAGTGGTGCAGGGGATTGAACCTCTGTTCTTGCATTTGCCTAGGCAGGCGGTTAGTCCACTGAGCCATCTCACCAGTCCTCAAGCTCAGTTTCTTACATGATTCTCATTGATTTAAAACAAATATGTTTGACAGAGTCATTATGCTAGGCAGTTTCTAATATGGCCCTGTCTCCTCTTATTCATACCCTTGTGTATCTCCTACTCTTGACTGTGGGATGGACCCAGGGAGTGGAATATGTCTAAAGTGATGCATGCTGCTTCTGAGATAGATTAGAAGAGACTGCAACTTCTGTTTTGCTAACAATCTCTCCAGTGTCCTATCTGCTTGCTCTAGTAGGGAAAGAAATGAGTGAAGATGAGAGAGATAGCTCAGTGACATGAGCACCTGCCTGGCCAAAGAAGGACCAGAGTTCAATCCCGGGTACTGCATGCCATGCCGGCCCTGAAACTGGGTGTGGTGGTGCATGCCTATAATTCCAGAGCTGAGGAGGCTGAGACCAGAGGATCACTGTGAGTCTGAGCTGCATAGCAAGATCTTGTACCAAATAAAATTAAATAAAGTAAAATAAAATAAGAAAGAAATAAGCGAGTTCTGGTCAGCACCAGCAAGCAACGGAGGCTTCAGCACAGTGGCCTGGGAGACCTGCACTATGATGAAGTGGATGCTGCCCCAGCTGAGTCTGGAAGTGACTGCAGCCCTGCTCAGCCCCTTGGGGTTGCAGTCTTGTGAGAGACCCTGGGCTGATGCCTTGGGGAGATGGGTAGCCTGTGACCAATTCTAAAGCAGAGGGCCCAGCTAAGCTCTCCCTTGACTCCTGACCCAGAAATGGTGAGACACTAAATAAGTGCCGTATGAAGCCACTAAGTTTTTCTTCTTTCTTTTTTGATTTTTTAAATCAGAAGATAACCAATACTACCTATGAGACGGTAGACATCTGTATCGTTCAGATTAGGCTAACTTCCTCTGCAGCAACACATTACTTTGAAAGCTGAGTGGCTTATATCCATAGAAATGTATTCCTTATGTGTACTCGCACTGACAGTAGCTGTGCTAGTGAGACTGACTATTGCCGCGCTCCACATTTTCCCTCTGGAACCCAGGTGGACAGCGCTGTCTCTGTCTGGATCACTGCATATCATCCTGGAAGACGAAAGAGAGCCAGGCAAAGTGTGCATGGCCTTTAGAGTATCATGGAAAGGACTTATCATTAGCTTGTATTTTAGTGTCCAAAGCTAGTCACATGCCCACATGTGTTCAATGAGCCCCCCCCAAATGTAATCTCCCTCTGGGGAGGGACACTAAACACCTGTGAATGTAACACCAGACACCTATACCCCGGGTCAGGAGGGGGCGGTAGGCATTGACTGCCATGGAATGTGGGAAAGAGAAGGAACAGCTCCACTCCTTGGGTGGATGGATGTAAAGGCCTCACAGCCTGCCTAAGGGAGGAAGGTGTGACTGAAAAGCTATGTTTCCTCAGGAAGAATGAAGATTAAGAAAACATGAGGCAGGAAGAGAACCTGAGGATTTTAACTATCCTCATAATCTTCAATCTCCCCTCACCAACAAGGATGAATTCTTCATTGCAAATGCAGGCTTCAAGATACCTTCTCTGCTTGGATTGCCTTCCTTAAGCTCTTTCTGTTTCTTCTGTGTACAAATATAAGCACCTCCCTCATTTTCAAATCATGTTCCTAAAGCTCAGCTGGGTTTTCAAACAACTGTCCAGTGGCAGTCGTCGAGAAAGCAAGAAAGCAAGGACCATTGGTTATGTGCCCTGGGTGAGCCTGCCGGTCTCCGGGCCCCATCTCTCATGGTCCTGCTCTAGTTCAGCTTTCCTTAGTGATACCGGTCCCCATGGGCTCTCTGCAAAGGTTGGAGGAGTTTAGAGGAGAGCCACTAGCCCATCTATCTCAGAGGCTATGCTACGATGGCTTTACAGGGGCAGCTTGATGGGAAGTACAGAGATACAAACTCCAACACAGCCAGCTGGCAGGGTGGAAGTCAGGCCCCTGACTTAGCTCTAAGCCAAGTCAACATGCTGGATTGACTGTTAGTACCAAAACCACATTGAACTTCTTTCGACACATAGCAGATGAATGCCAGTGCCAGAGATCCCTTAAAAACCAAAGGAGAGGCTAGTTGATGTTCTTTCCTCTATAAAATGTATTTCTGCCCGCAGGCCTTACATGATCTTTGGATCATGCCAGATGGTATTCTGTTTATCCTGAGGTTATAGTTTATGTCTGAAGAAATAAACTTCATTTAGATGAGTTCTGAAGGAAGCATAGGAGTGTCTCAGAATTGCGGTTTTAAAAGTGACCTCAGATGCCACTAGAATTAAAACTCTTGCCCTGCACCGGAATCATGTCTCCACATAGGCCATCAGAATACTCAAGGGCTTGATGATCAGGGACAGGTTTTACATTTTCCAGGTTCTACAGGATGTGGCCCCATTGGTTTTCCTTCCACATTGTACCACAAAGGATGTGGGGAGCGGGGGAGAAGCAATGCAGTTGAAGTCTGCGGCTCATCTAGGATGATCTCACCTCTTCCTAGTGACACAGCAAGTTTTGCATTTGGGAAAAATTTTCCATCTTGCAGCTGAAACATAGCTTTTCATTGTCAGACAAGCTAAAGAGAAGCCATCATTTGTACTTCAAAAACCTTACTTTTGGAAATTGCCAGCCATTAAGACAATTTTACCCCATTACATTTCCTTTTCTGATATGAGAACGGTAATGTTTTCTAGATAATAAGTTGGCAGTGCTTCTGAGAGTTTGGCGAATCTGTTCTCTGATAGAATGAGTACTTCACTGAATGACCACCTAGTTAGGGTCTAGGTTAGCTTTCATTTCAGAGCAGGTGGCATTTCCCTGACATGTCTGTGTGTTAAACATTGTACCATATGCTGGGAAAGGAGGATTAGATGTATTCTCTGCCCTCAAATATCTGCTCATCTAGCAGGTGAGATAGATGTTCCATAATGTGAAATGACAAACAGAGTAATCAAAATAGGTAGTAAATGTAGGAGTTAAAATTTACACAGTAACAGACACATTGCTGCTAGTCTATGTTAAAGAATTCATCCTTGCTTTGAGCACAATGATCCCATCATTCTTAACACTGTCTGAAGCAGCCCTGAAAGTCTTCTTTCTTGAGTGTCTTTATTGGTGTGATAAGGCCTGGGGATTCTAGAGAGAAAAAACAAACCTGAAACCAGCAATTTCCTTTGACCTAGATACTCGCTTTCCAGATATCTTCCCCAAAAGAATTAAATTCACCATGCCATAGTGATATATGGATACCCATGTTTACAGCAAGACAATTTGTAATAGCTAAATATTGGAAATGGCCTAAATGTCCATCAGCAGGTGAATGGATACAGAAAGTGTGGTGTTTAGGCACAATGGAGCACTGCTCTACCATAAAGACAAACGAGTCGTTGGTAGGAAAATGGATGCACCTTGAGACCACAATGTTAGGTGAGATGAATCAGATGCACAAGGTTAAATATTGCATAACTTCTGTGATATGAAAACCCCCATTGGGGCCTGGCAGGATGGCTCAGTGGTCTAAAGCGCCTGCTTAGGAAAGCTTAGGCAGATGTAAGGACTGCAGTTCGATCCCCGGCACCACATGCTGCGCCAGCCCTGCCCTCAGGGCAGGCTGAGCCGGCCATAAAAATAAATAAATAAATAAATAAATAAATAAACACACAAAAGTTCTGAAACAAGAAAAAAAAATTAAAAAAAGAAAACCCTCATTATAAACAAAGAGAAAAATAATTTATAGATAATAGGAAGTAGAGAGCTAGATTCTTTCTAAGGGAGAGGGGCTAAAGTGATGGAAGGGGAGAGAGGAAGGAAAGGAGATCAAGAAAAGAATTAAGATGTGTTATGTACATGTACGAGGTCATCCAGAGTGTAAACAGTATGCACTGAAGGAGGAGAAGCAGGAGGAGGAAGAGGCAGAAAAAGAGAAGAAAGGAGGAAGAGGAGGAGGAAAAGAAGGGGATCAAGAGATGGGTGGACTTGGAAGGAAGGAGGGGAAAAGGATGAACAGAAGAGTGAAGGTGTGTTTTGTTCATGAACTAACCCTTCACAGGGGATATAAACATTATGTACTGCAAACAGGTACTAATAAAAATTTAATTTTTAAATAAAACATTTAGGAATTGGGTATAGTGATGACACCCATAATCCCAGCAGTCAAGAGGCTGAGACAGAAGGATCACTGTTAGTTTGAGACCAGCCTGGGGGATACAAAAGTGAGCACAAGGCCAGCCTGAACTGCATAGTAAGACCCTGCCTTAAACTAAAAATTAAAAAAAAGAAAAAATTAAAACATTCAAGAAATGCTCATGCCAAGTGCCACCCAATGCTACAATACCACAGCATTCGCTCACCCACGTTATCCACAGCAACTGGTATTGTGTGACTTCTGGCTCTTCTTTAAAGCCAAAATGACCAGGTAAGTGTGGTGATGTGTCTCAGTACATCGGGGCACATTGCCATATCAGTGCAACTAAAGAATACAAAGAGGACTTCCAGGACTGTTTCACAATGACAAAGATAATGGGATCAGTGTGTTTGAAGTGAGGGGAACAGTGTTGGAGACCCCGTTATGTAAGGGGCCAATTGCTGACCCTGAAGGGACCTCTGACTGTGTTGGAAAAGCTCACATTTCATAGCACTCTGAAGTCAAGATAACACCACAACAGAGGCAGCTAAGGACAAGGGCTGCTGACACTCCCTACCCAGAGCAGGAAAACTGCCAATGATTAGAGACCACTGGATTCTCTTAAGTGACACAATTTACTTCTGGTAGAAGCTTTGAACTGACTTCCCAGGTTCCTGCCTTGCTGCAGTATGGGCTGTCTGGAGAAGCTCTTGTCCTTATTCCCAGAGAGTCTTGGCCTTCCTGGACTTGCCCCAAACCATGCCTCTTGTCCCTTTTGATTCAAGCCTTCACTGCAACTTGTTTTAGGAGATGGGAGGTTAAGCCACATCTCTGACAAGTGTTTTGAGGGGATTAGTGTTTCTTACTGTAATAAAAAATTAAATTTAACATGCACTATAGTTTTTGACTATATTGACAGAGAGAGATAGAGAGACAGAGATAGAGAGAGAGACAGAGAGAGAGAGAGAGAGAGAGAGAGAGAGAGAGAGAGAGTGCATTCCTATCTCTGCTCATGGGCTCTAAATGTAGAATTCTCTATTGCCACGCTGACTTTCTGTTTTTGTTTCACTGTTCTTTTCCATTTCTCTTTCCCAGTATACTTCTGTGTCTGTCATTTTTTATGTATCTTACTCTATTGTAGCAGAGAGAGGGCACCCAGGTCTGGGTTATTGCATCAGTTGCTATAACATTTAGCAGTGCTTGAACATACTGGCAACCAGATTTTCACAGTGACTCTCAAAACGGAAAGTTTTTAATCAAAAGCTTAAAAAATGAGTGAGAAGCTTTCTCTAATTTCTCCTGCTTGGCTTTTTGAACAGGTCGTGCGTAAAGCACTTGTTCTTTCCTACTACATCACCAATACTTCCCAATACCTACCAACTGCAAGCCTCTTCTACCTGCATGTTTCTTTCCCAGATAGTGATAAAGATACTTAGAACAGTAAAGGAAGATACTTTGCAAAGTCTGTCAATAATGAATGTCAAGAGACCGAATGCCAAGGAGAGCACATCTCTCTTCTGGAAGCAGGGAGAGTGGAAAGCAGGAAATGTGGAAATGGAACATATCACCAAGAGTTCCCATATGAGTACCAAATAAAACAGTGGGATATTTAACTTGGAGAAAAGTTCAGCAAACACAATGGAAGAGACACAACCTTAAACACAAATATTTAAGAAGTCAGTGAAACTAAGGAAGTTTTATTGTTGGATAAGACTAGGATGGAAGGGTTGGTTGGAGAGAGGGTTAGTGGATAACAGTAATCTGACATTTGAGAAATATGGCAAACTAAAAAGGCCAGGATTATTTATGGTTATGTTGGGAAAGTTTACTCAAAATTGAAGAAGATAGGGGAAAAGAAATAAGAGTGCTTAGCAAAAATAGTATTGGCGTTTCATTCTTGCAAGACCTTTTCATTATTTAACATTTTAGAGTTTTAGGCAGTGTTTCTCAACCTTTCTAATGCTGTGACCCCGCAATACAGTTCCTCATGTTGCGGTGACCTCAAACCAAAAAGTAATTTTGGTGGCTACTTCAAAACTGTAATTCCAAATAAATAACATTTTCTGATGGCTTTAGGTGACCCCTGTGTTTTGGTCATTCGACCCCCGCTGGGGTCACGACCCACAGGTTGAAAACTGTTGCTAGAGTTCTTATTTAGTAATACTGATTAGTCCCTGTATGTTAAGGGATTTTTGGACCCAAACCAAAGTATAATCTGCTGTCTTTCCAACTCACAAATTAATGAATGGGCTTTTACTTAGCTATAAAGAAAGATAAATTTGAGGCTTTTTATAATCAAATGGGTACAATTAGAGATCATAAGTGAAATAAACCAGACATGCATGTGTAAACACCATATTGTCTCCCTAGTGTAAGAACTTGAAACAGTGAATAATTCAAAAGGCACAATAGACACTGTGGAAGGTAAAGAAACTGTTCAAAGGGAAAGAACAACAGAATGAGGAAGAGGAGAAAAGAAAGAAAGAAGGGAAAATAAATATATAGGTATATACACAGACAGCTAGGATAATTGTACTGTTGATTTCTACTGGTCAATTGTAAGAAACAATTAATGCTTAACTGTTTTCCTCTTTTCTCTCTTCTTTTTAATTTTTACTCCAACTTTGCCTGCATCTATCTGGTAATATGAACAACTAATTTGAAGACAACAACATGCAACATAACAACCATTGTTAAATTCCTATCATTTTGTTTAGTGAAACTGTGGATCATTTCTGTATTTTTAACTTTTTTTTTTTTTTTTTTTGTGGGACCAGGGTTCAAACTCACGACCTTGCACTTGCCCAGCAGGCACTTGTGCCTCGGAGCTATCTCCCCAGCCCCTAAGAATTTTTTTGTTTGTTTGTTTCAGAACCTTTGTTTATTCACTCGTTTTTATAGCTGGCTCAGCCCGCTCCGAGAACAGGGCTGGCGCCGCATGTGGTGCCGGGGATCGAACCGCGGTCCCTGAAGCCGCCCAAGCTTCCCCAAGCAGGCGCTTTTAGACCACTGAGCCATCCCGCTGGGCCCACTATTTTTATTCTCTTTAAAATAAAAAATGAAGAGCACAAGAAATAAAATTGTAATACAGTAAAAAAACAAAACAAAACAAAAAAAGTCCATGAGTAAGAAGTTTCTCCAACCTTTTAAATTTTTCTTTTCAGATAGGAGTATGTTACAAATAGATCTCAAATAGATCTGGCACTAGTTTCTTTGGTTTCTGCTGATGAGATTTTTCTACTTGAGTTATTTCAAAGAGTAGAAGTGGAGGCCTGCTCTATCTTGGGAGGGTGGTTAGGAGAGGTTGCATGCAGTAAATCTTGACAGGCATTCTGGCCATTGATTCTCTTTTAAGAGGTGACCTGCTTTCCTTTTTCCAAATCTGGGATCAAAATAGAGATTAGACTCAATTATGACTTCTACTTACAGTTCAGAGGCACCAGAAATGGGCTCCTACTCCCACATGGAGTCTTCACAATGTAGCAAGTATGTATAAATTCTCTTTATGGACAGGGCACAGGCTATAGAACCTCTCATGCTTTTATTCTTTCTATATAGATTTTCTCTGGGAAGACAATGACTTGGCTTTTGCTATATCAGGCATCCTCAAGGCAATTTATAAAATTATCCTGCTCAAGATGAAAAAAATATTGTAATATATAAATAACCAAGATCCTCTTGACTCACAAGATTGTTCAAGTCCTTTCCTTATTTATTTATTCATTTATTTATTGTATTTTTAGGGAAGAGTCTACAGGGTTTTCATTATTACTAGGTTGAACTCGTAGTGACCTGCGTGTTTACAGCCTCTCAAAAGCTGGGATTACTGGCGTGTGCTACCATGCCCAGTCTTCATTGCCATCTCAGCTTTCCCAGGGGCAGGGCTGGCATGGCATCGAGTTCTTTTCCTAGCTCCTCAACTAACTGCAGTATTATTCTCACATGAAGATGGTAATATAAACCCAACAACTGACAGGACTTGAGCTTCTGAGTTATTTTCTTATTGGCACAAAAGGAGATCCATGCTTACTGTGGGAATAAAATTCGAAAGGACGCATTTTGATGAAGGTGTTCATATTCTTATGCAAGGTAGGACTAAAACTTTTGTTTGGATTTTTTTTTTTTTAAGTGTAGAATACTTTTTTTTTTTTTTTTCAGTACTGGGCATTGAACTCAGGACTGTGTGTTTGCCAGAGGACTGCTTATTCTGCTGAGGTGTCTCCCTGGTCCTCGAAGTGTAGAATGCTTTTAAGATCATCAGACATAGTTTTACATGTGAGGCAGTTCCTGTGCTCTAGCCCAGTACTAGTCAGTGGCCTGTTAGGAGCTGGGCTGCACAGCAGGAGGAGAGCAGGAGGTGAATGAAGCTTTTCTTTCTTTCTTTCTTTCTTTCTTTCTTTCTTTCTTTCTTTCTTTCTTTCTTTCTTTCTTT